>JAJMJG010000015.1:0-276394 GCA_030563485.1 Yamadazyma lessepsii | reverse complement strand
CTCTTTTACCTAATTGAACTTTCTTAACTTTACCTAATTTGTAAGAAGCTTCTTCGTTGGTAATTCTGTGGACAGCGAATTTACCTTTGATATCATAGATTAATCTGAAGTTTTCGTTGGTAGCTTCTAAGGAAATGACATCCATGAAACCAGCTGGGAAGGTGGCATCAGTTCTGACTTTACCATCAACTTTGACGTGTTGTTGCATTAAGATAGCTTTGGTTTCTCTACCGTTTAAAGCATACTTTAATCTGTTTCTTAAGAAAACAACTAATGGTAAAGATTCTCTTAATTTATGAGGACCGGCGGATGGTCTTGGGGCATAAGTACCAGCCAATTTGTCTAACATCCAATGGGATGGAGCTGCTAATCTTTTTAAATGTTTCTTTGGACCTCTAGCCATGTTTAGTTAGTGTATGAGAAATGAAAAATTTTGAGACTGAAAAATTTGTATTGAAGAGAAGAGTTTGTGACTGTTTTTTTCTGTAGTGCGGGAGTTGAGGTATGTCGCACAATATGTTGCGTTACATGTCGTGGTGATTCGATTTTTGCGACATTGATTATAGTATGTATTGCATAGATGTGCATATTTACGAAAATACGTGTATTCTAATGAACAACGTAATAATCATACTGAATAACATTGTAAATAACCTACAATGGATAAATAAATCTCTTATTTTCTAAATCGGTTAAATCCAACATTGATACATCAACCTTCTCTTTAATAACATTTCCATTTTCATCTATAGTATCAATATAACCATAATCCACATCATCTGCTTCTTCCATTAATTTCTTTCTCTGGTGGTTTCTTTTGTTTAAAATATAACGAATAATCAAGAGCATGCAAGGAGCTGCGAAGAAACTAAAAACTAATTGTATCACCCAAGGTACGACGTATCTTGGTGCATATCTTGCATTCCACATCTGCGGAGCCAAAGTATTTGATATTGAGTAAGCCACCATCCAGAGGAAAGTCCTCGTTAACCTCTTGGTATAACCACCAGCAGTAGCCTGACATAATGAGAATGCTATGATATAAGCAGTACCATTCGAACGAGTTAAAAATATACCACCAAGTATTCCTGGTTTATTACTATAAGGAAGACTTGCAGCAAGTATGCATCCTAAGAAACATGGAAATAAGCAAATCACTGCAATTATAGCAGACTGTTTACGGAATTTTGCTAATGCATAAGAACCAGCAAATGCACAAACAAGAGCAAATCCTGTTTGTACAGCTATTAAAAGGTTGGATGTTAACTTACTAAACCCTAAAGAAGTGTAAATGATCGATGATTGGTAAGTGGTGGAATTCTCCAACATGTTCAATAATGCATAGAAGAAAAATAACCAACTAATTGGATCTTTTACAGCTTCAATGAATTGATACTTTTTGAAAGTCTTTTGTTCAATTGATGATTTAGATTCCTTTTGTACTCTTCTGATGATTTGAACTCTTTCTTCAACCGTGAAAAACCAGGCTTTAGCAGGGTTATCAGGGAATATAAAGAATACAATAATAGCAGCTAAACCTGAAATAATTCCAATTATGGTCCAATACCATTTCCAAGGACTCCATGTAGTGGTGAATTGAAGACCATATGCAACAAATGTAAAGGGTAAGTCAATTCCGATACATGATATCCAGAAAATCGGATTTACAATAGCTTGTTCTTCTAATGTAAAGAACATGGCTATAACATGTTCACAACAGGATGTTACTCCGGATTCTGTGAACCCAAGTAATGTCCGAAGAACAGCCATACCAGCATAACTCTTACATCCTAATGTAGCGAATGATATCAATGTCCAGAATGTTAAAATCCCAGTAAGGTATTTACTAATTGGTACTGCTTGGAATAAATAATGACTGAATGGTTGTCCCACCAAATAACCTACGTAGAACAAAGTTTGAATGTTATTAAATTCCGGTTTGGTTATACCCATATCTTCCCATAATCCTAAATTATTAGAAAAGGTAATAGCATCCTTATCTATGAACAAGATAGCATTTACAATCAATGTTAAGGGAACTATGGTTAGCCATAACTTGCGATACAATTTCTTCACTTTTTCTGGAGTTAACTCCGAAACGTTTCCACCATTCTCTTGAATTAAATCGAAAGTTGCATCAGCATATTTCTTGGTAACTTCATAATGGTTTTCATTAAATAATATTTTTGCAAAGCGAGACCCTTTATCCGGTACAGGAACGGAAATACCTTTTTGGGAAGACACATCCGAACTTTGGTCCAACTCAGTTTCTACACCCTTAGTATCGAAACTTGTTTGCTTTGACATAATTATTGAAGTTAAACAATTCTTTAGGGTGGAAGAGGATTGATTTATATTAAACTCAAGGCTCGAAGTCAACCATGTTACATATATAAACTGTGGCTTTCCGGAAATGATGTGCCTATTGTAGGAATTTTATGCAAGCTCCGTCTGCATCAACTGATTTGACATATATTTTTTTGCTTGTTTGTATACGAAATACGAGATGAAAAATAGGTTCCAAGGGGGTGGATTGACGTATTTACAGGTGTGGATTGAGAGGGGGTGTCAATTATACTTTTTTGTGCATAATGCATTTCTCCGATAAACAATGCACATTAGTTGTTGGAAAATATCCGATAAATGTAGGTACCAAAGCTTCTTATACTAGAGGTAAATAAAAGAGTCCAATCATCTGAGCTATATTCAAAGATAGAACATGAAAATAAGTTAGCCCACAATTATTTATTCCCTCTACTTATTCCAGAACCATTTCTTTTTAAATGGAGCCAATTTCTCATCCAATTCTTTCTCCTTCATTATTAAATCATTATATTCATCCTCAAGACTGATATTCTTTTCTGTAGCCACCTTGTTTTCTTCCAATAACTTGGCAATTTCTACTTCGATATTCTCTGGAACATCGTCATTAACTTTAGACTGCAAAACCTTTATTTCTGATTCTAAATTCTCTATATCATCAGTCAATTCCGAATTAGAATTAAGTAAATCAGGAAGTTTGATCTTTAAATTAATTAAACTTTGTAACAAATTCAAATGATCTTGGTTCAAACTCGACAAGTTCATTTGTAAGTATTTTATTTCATTTCTTAACTTTCCGTTCAATAAATTCACTTTACTTATCTGTTCAGACTTCTCCAAATTTGAATCATAAAGTTGATTAAATTCTACAGTGAATTTATTCAAATCATTTGGATTGACATTGACCAAGTTCTTGAAGATTTTATTAATATCATAAAAATCTTTCAATTCTTTATCATTGGCTGTAGTTCCAATTGGTGAGATTGGTGAAATTGGTGATGTGGAGGTCTCTATATACTTTTCATTAACAAAAATATTGAAAACCAGATGTTTTAAGAATTCCAATAGACTATCAAATTTCAAATTAAGTAAATTTCTTTCATTCATCATCATCAAATGGATACTTAATTTAATTAAGAAGTCACTGCCTTCAAATATCACATGATCATAGATTCTATAAACAATATTAATTGGAAATTTATAACTGAATAATGTCAAAAACCATTGACTAGCATACATTGATGATTTTATACCTTGGTTAATTAAATGATTGAAAAGTTTAGGTCTGGTGATTTCTAGTAATCTATCGAATTTATATAACATTAAATGTAATCCTTTCATATCATTTTGAAATAAACTTCTAAGATTATAATCATACATCAAGTTCACTAATAAATTAAAGCTCTCAAATTCATTCAATTGGAGACTCAATGGTGTCAATATAAATATCATACCTTGGGTATAGCCAATTTCCTTATCATAATTTGAATATATTTTCAATATATTGAAAAGTTCTGTGACTTTATCCAATCTTGCAACTGAATTATAGAAACTTGTCCTTGTTATATCTTTCTTAATTTGACGTTCATGGATGGATTCTAGGTTTTTGTTATTATAAAAATAATCATTTAATTTTGTATTATTTGATTTTGATACTATACCCCAGATAATTCCTCTTATTTCATTAGGTATTCCTTTATGTACTAAAGATTGTATCTCTTCGATACTCAATTCATTGTTGATCAATCTCTCCCATTGGTCCCAATCAATATTATTCAATGAATTGACCATACTAGCATTCTTTATTTGTTCAAACAAAGACTTAAGTGTGTTGGTACCTTGTTCAATAGAGGACTTATCCGTGGACCCTTCAAATGTGGTCTTTATCCTGTTCAAGTTAGTCTCCAACAAATAATTCACCGAATTGTTAAGTTCAACGGGTTTGAAATAAATTGGCTTGTCAAGTTTGAAATAATCAATTATTGGACTTCTACTGGGAAGATCATTGGCTCCGGTTTCTGTTTGTGTTACTTGTTCTTTCTGAATGTCATCTAACATCTCATCCACATTGACGTTTAATTTCTCAATACCTTGCTCAATTCCATTCTCTTCAAGAATATCGTCTTGATTATGAAGGTCTGCAGGTTCGTGATGTTCATCGGCATCATTATAGTTGGATCTATCACTATTAATACTATCAGTCATATCCGCAGGTTGCGAGTGTTGTGAATTTACAATTAGGGTGGTTTGGGGTTACCCGGAGAGGTGAGAGGTTCATACAAATATATAACACCTATACTTATGAATATATTGAATATGTAATTATTGAGGAAGATGATTATTTCATGAGTTTGAAGTTTTGCATAAATAGTGACAATGATTTTGAAACTATGATGTTGAATATATAACAGGCTACAACACCATAACACCAATAATTAAAAACACCATAACACCAACACTTAAAAACACTTAAACCCTAAAATCCCATTCCAATACTAAATACCTGAATTAAATTCCTATAAACTCAAACTTGACCCTGAAAAATCCCCTGATAAACCTGATAAATCCTCACTATTAAGTGAATAATCACTTAAACCAACATTAATTAAAGGTCTAGTAAACTTCAATTCTTGATCTAATTGATTATTCAAATTATTAATATAATGAGTATTATCTAATGGTGTAATCTTTACGTAGTCTATATTATAATCAACAAGTAAATTTGAAATTTCAGCCTTGTTTAAATTTTCAAAATAAACATCAATCTTATCACCACGGACATAAATAGGTAAATTACCAATATGACTCAACTTGACTAATTTAGATAAGAGGGTCTTTAATTGTTCCATATTTTCATAAACCTTGTCAATACCTGAGGATAAATCATTGACATTATATGAAACTTGAGGTAATTCAAGTTCTACTCTACATCCATTAGATTCAAATTGTTTAGTTAAGGCATTATAAAACCTTGAATCATCATGAGTTTTTATTGATTTAATGAGTGATATAATTGATAATTCTGGGAATCTATTTATAGTGATTTTATAATGACCATTAATCTTTCCAAATACTGGGAATTTGATAGATCTTAATAACTTTGATCCGAGCCTACTCTCAAAGACAGTACCCCTTGGTCTATAAACAAATTTACCAGCTAGGTACTTATTATCAAAGGAACTCCATAAAGAGCGATAAATTGAACCAATGGAGTTGATTCCATAAGGTAACTTACGTTTTGTTATTTTCAAGATATTGGTATGTCCGATCGGTCTTGTTGTCAGGTAATAACGCCTACCTATATTAAGAGAACCAGGTCGTCTCCTTGGTATAGGAACGGGTACTGGTACTGGTACATGACGTGGTGAGTTGTCTAAATTCCTAGCAACTTCTTCTAAAGTTCTTCTAACTTTATCTTTTATTTTGTTCCACTGTCTGTACATGATAGGGATATTTTGCATGACGCACACTCTGGAGTTTTTGACTGAGGACGAAAGTGAAACTGCGTGTGCGATCTATTAGGGCGAGTTTCGCTTTACAACTACTGAGAATGGTACTAGACCCTGGCCCGAAGTAAATAATTCTCTTTATAAACGTTAATCAACTCATAACAACATACAAAAAATAACATCAAATTTATAATAAATATCTATCTAATCTATATCTATATATATATCTATACTAAACCTAAAAAGTATCAACCAATTCCTCAAATTGATCAGTACTTTCATAATGTTTAAATAATTCTACATACTCTTTGTTCTTTGCAATGGCTTCTTCGGTTAATAATCCACTTTTCTCTACCACATCTTTTGGAGGAACTGTTATTCTACCATTTTTGAATATATATCTTGTGATAGCAATGGCAACAACTCTATTACCTTTAACCTTTACAAACTTAGAGATAACATAAAGCCATTTATCATCCCAAGCTCCAACTCTAGAAGTGACTTGAAACTTTTCAAATAACTTTAATTCCTTCTTAAAAGTACATTCAACTCTTGCAACTGGTATAAAAGGGACATTGAATACCAGGGGTTTCTTATAATCATCATGATCGTTATCAACAAATGAGAATAACCCCTTTTGGAATATTTTACACATCAATGCAGTTCTGGCAATATCCAAGTCAGTAAAATATGTAGCATTGGATTTGTGTAAGAACATGTCATATTCTAAAGGACTAACATAATCATTGACAGTGATTGGAGTGAAAACTGCCAATTGACCCTTGTCTTCCGTAGTAATACCAAATGTGTTCTTTTTCAGCTTTCTGTAAGCTAATCTTGGGTAAATTAAGGTTTTAAATACTCCAGCATAGAACCTTAAGACATAGGCACCTGGGAATGACTTGTAGGTACTTAAAGCAAATAATGCAAGTAATAACTTCCAGGCTTTATTCATTTGAGTTTTTGCACTAACGGGCACAAATTTCTGTATTTAAGAGATTTAGATCCGGCTTATGTAAGCGAGATTTAATTATGATAATAGAAGTGGTATTAGATATTTTGAATAATCGATTGCAAGACGATAAGTTAAAGGATTGGTGGGTTTGAATAATATGGGAATAATATATTAGGGAATTTAGGTAAGGGGTTTGAAAGGAATTGGAAGTTTTTGGTGACATGTTGTATTCGGAATTACTGTATATTTTTGGGTAGACTGTGATTTTTACAAAATACTAAAAAAGTTGGGTAATTATATTTATTATATTTATTTCAAAAATCATTATTTAGAAGGAGGAGGTGGTGGTGGCTTAGCTGATGTTGGTGGTGGTGGTTTTATTTGAGATGGTGGTGGGGGTTTTATTTGCGATGGTGGTGGGGGTTTTACCTGTGATGGTGGTGGGGGTTTTACCTGCGATGGTGGAGGAGGTTTGATTTGAGAAGGTGGTGGAGGTAAAGTTTCTGATGGTGGTGGTATTAAGGTTGGTGGAACTGTAGATGGTGGTGCAATGGAAGCTGGTACTACACTAGAAGGTGGTACTACACTCGAAGCTGCTGGTACATAACTAGACCCAATAGGTGGTGTAACACTTGCACCAGAACCATTATCCTCCCTATGTGCCCAAGGTGGTAATACTTCCTCCACTTTCTGTTTCTTCCATGGTACTTCATCATTTTCTTCTTGGTATCCATTACTATCATTCTTAAATTTACAATCTCTTGCTAAATGCCCCACATTTCCACACACTTTACAAACAATCTTCGTAATATCAAACGAGGGTCCTTTCTTATTATACTTATTAGGATCAAAAGGTTTTGTTTCTCTCAATGTACCATTAAATATGGCTAATTGTTTTAATTGTTCACGTTTTACTTCATTTTGTCCCACTGGCGATGATACCAACTTTTCAATAATCTCATTAGTTAGCTGAATACCTTTAGCAAGTTTCTGCAGATTATCAGCAGTTACCACTACATGCAAATCTTCCTCCTGAGTATCATCAGCTTGGTGGCCCCTACCATCTTTAACAGAACCTTTACCACGAATAGCAAGCTTTGCACCACTATCAGCTTCAATTTTCTTTAATGTAGCAGCCCTAGGACCAAGAATGAACCCTACAAAATTAATATCGGGATAATCTTTAGTTGGGATATATATCTTTTCCAGGGTCTTTATAGGTTTCTGATAATCAAATGGAGGATTATATTGCTTGATACTTCCAGATGCAAACTCTACGAGATAATTCATTTCTTTTTCTAAACTCTCCTTTATTCTTATTTCTCTAGTATTAATTCTATTACCATAATTATCATATTTTGGTGGGGGTGATGGGTCCCTTTTTATATGGGTATTCTTTGGATTACCTGATGGTAATAAGCTCATTAAATTAACTTGACGTTGATGTGATACTCTTAATAAATGAGCTATTTCCTCAATACGGAAATAGCTTTGATACGCATTAATTTGTTCACTAGTAAGACTACCTACTATGATGGCATCTAGATCTTTATCTAAAAACTTTTTGTACCTTGAAGGTTCACCACTCCATAAAGTTTTAGGCCCCGAATTAAGAGGGATATTGTCTTGTAGGGGGGATTTGTCATAATTAGTTTGCTCGTACCTGGTACTAGGACGGCCTCTTTGTTCTGGCTGTCTTATCGATGCCCCAGATCTAGCATCAGCTGTTCTTCTACTATACATGAAGTCTTCGCGGAGATTCGCAATTTGGATTTTTCTTTAGGCTGGTGGTAGTATTTAGCAGGTCTCGCGGAAACCCCTGACCACAATGCGGAGTTTGAATTGTGCGGGTTTAACTGCAAAAAAGTCATTTATCAAATTATGGAATACATGTCAGAGAAAGAACCTTTATTGGATATCCTGCCTCAAAATATAGACAATTCATATTGGAATTGTATACCTTGGTTCAGTACAAAATCCTATGACAGACTGTTAAATTTGGAAAGCAAAGAAGAAGTAACACAATTGGCGGCTAATCAGTTCCCATTAAAATCCTCCCTTAAACCTCAAATACAAAAATGGACTGAATTGACCCCTAAAGTAAAGCTATTCAGATTAAGAAAACTTATGGCTGATCATAATATTGGTGTTTATATTGTGCCTAGTCAGGATGAACATCTTTGTGAGAGAACTGGTATCATAGATAAGAGGCTTGAGTTCATTTCAGGATTCACTGGTGGGACTGGAATATCCGTTATAACTTTGGACAACATCAAAGAATTTAAAGGAGAAGCTGCGTTATCTGTTGATGGTAGATTTTTCTTACAGGCCGATGAAGAATTAGATCCTGATGACTGGAAACTCTTGAAACAAAATACCGTTGGCTATCCTACATGGCAAGATTATGCCATAGACAAAGCAAAAGGCAATAAAGTGAGTAAAGTTATATCATGTGATCCGAGGTTTTTATCTTATTCAGATGGTCATTATTTAAAGAAAAACTATGATCATTTTAAACCATTATATAAGAATTTAATTGATGAAGTATGGAAGAACGAGAAACCAAAAGCCGTACTGAATCCCATATATGATTACGATACAAGATATTGTGGGGTATCTATGGAAGATAAGTTAGATATAGTTAGGGAAAAGTTAGTTGAAGAAAACTCTGATTATCTAATACTTAGTAACCTTGAAGAAATAGCATGGGTATTTAATTTTAGATGTGATGGAGATTATGAATATACTCCATTTTTCAAAAGCTATGCCATTATAACATTAGATAAGGTGATTTTATATATGGATGAAACTAAAATGCTGGCATTAAAGTGTATTGATCTAGTTATAATTAAACCTTACGAGAGTATCTTTGAAGATTTGAAGACAATAACCACCACAAACCCAATCTTAATCCAAGAAAAGTGTAATTTTGCAATTGTGGATCATTTAAAGCATCAAAATTTGAAATTCACTTCATTTATTTCTTACTTGAAAATCCACAAGAATAAAACCGAATTATTCAATGCAAAAATTGCCCACTTTAAAGATTCATTAGCATTTATAATATTTTTCTCATGGTTAGAAAATGAACTCTTGGGCAAGAAAACCATAATAAATGAATATGAAGCTGCAGAAAAGATATATTCAATTAGGTCCAAGTTTCCACATTTTAAGGGACATGCTAATCCTGCAATATCTGCAAGTGGAGTCAATTCCTCTGTAATTATTTATAAACCCACCAAAGAAGTAAACTCTTTAATTAATCCTGACAACTTATATTTGCTTGATTCAGGAGCACAGTATTTAGAAGGAACAACTGATATAACCAGGACTTATAAGTTTGGATATAAAAATTTACTCAAGGAAGATAAGAAGTTTTATACGCTAGTGTTAAAATGTCATTTGGCAGTATCAATGGCTAAGTTTCCTAGTGACGAGAATACTTCTGCTTTATTGGATGGCTACAGTAGACAGCCATTATGGGATTTAGGATTAGACTTTAATCATGGAACCGGTCACGGGATTGGAGCATTTGGTAATATTCATGAAGGGCCATTATATATCCTGACAACAGAAGGGCCAATTAAGGAGGATTTATTCAAAAGAGGAGGGATTTTGACTATTGAACCAGGATACTATATCGATGGAATTAAAGGGTATAGGATTGAAAATGACGTGGAGATCATTGAAACAGATTCAAATGATAGACATGGAAATAAATTGTTAGGGTTTAATACCTTAACAAAGATTCCATATTGCAGGAAGTTGATTGATACGAAATATTTAACGATTGATGAGATAAAATGGATTAATGAATATTATGAGACAATAAGGGAAGAATGTGGGTCAGCTTTATTAAAGATGGGTGAGGACATGGCTTATGATTGGATGATGAGAGAAACAGAACCATTATAGGTTTATAATTTATCGGTATATAAGTACCTTTTTCAATCGTATACTACATAGCTACTACAAGTATTAAACCTATATAAGCCCATCTATTTACATTTATAAAATTTTAAAATACTTAAAACCTCCCAACCGGCTTTTCTATAAATAACAACCTCTACCACCCAACCTCTTGATTCCATAATCAGTTTAACATTATCTGGTTTATTTCTAGCGCAAAATAGTATATAAGCGACACCATTCTTTGATAATATAACATCTAATAGATCCAATAATTCCCAAGTCACCACCATCCCATCAGAGCCACCCAATAATGCTAAATCTAGCCATTCATACGAATCTTCAGAATCTGGGATTTTGGGTACGGTTTCAGCAGGGACATAAGGTGGATTAAATACAAGAACATCAATAGACTTATTGATTATACCATGAGTTAAATTCATTTGTAAGCTATCAAAGTAGGCAAACTTGGGGTTGTTATATTTGATGGTTTTCAGACATTGGACTACAGCATGTGGATTTATATCAGTCGTTAAAGATAAGGAATTAGGTAGGATATTCGATAAGATGAAACTTGTGACTATACCTGAACCTGTACCAATTTCGGTTATTAACGGGACTTGTTGGGAAAATTTTTGATTGAGCCAATTCTTATCATGTTCAAAACAATCTAATAGAAGGAAAGAATCTTCAGAAGGTTCATAAACATTTTCATTTAACAGTTTTATATCAGGAGTAGGTAGCATGGTGAAATTTCGCACGGTAGTTCGTACAGTACTAGTTTACACAGGGCCAGTTCGCACAGTACTAGTTGGCACAGGGCCAGTTCGCACAGGACCAGTTCGCCCTAGCTCGCACTAGCTCGCACACCACCTTCCACCACCTCGCACAGTACAGTACCATAATCTACGCCACGCCATTAAATGCCCACACTTCGCACACCAGAATAACTGAAAAATCCAACCTCAATGCAAGTCAAAGTGAAAACATTAACAGGTAGAGATATCCCTGTCGATATTGAACCAACGGATAAGATCATTCATATTAAAGAAATGATGGAAGAAAAAGAAGGAATCCCACCTGCTCAACAAAGATTAATCTTTCAAGGATCTCAATTACATGACGATATTACCGTACAAGAATCAGGAATTCAAGCCGGTGCTTCATTACATTTAGTTTTAACTTTAAGAGGAGGTTAATTAGATTCTTTAATGGGTATTGAATAAGACTAATGATGAGAGAATGTAGATGTACTATGATATATATGAATATACATTAATATGAATAGGTTTAGATTATCTATCCAAAGGTACCGAGAGGTAATCAGAAGTGACAATTAATAGAATCTTATAAGGAAATCAACTAAATAAAATTCACCTTGACAAATTCAGATATTCATATCCTTTATGATGATTGACTCTACATCAAGAAAAACAAAATAATTCATTATAAATTCATTATATACTCCTCTCCTCGACTACTCTATAAATATCCTACCTCCCAGCAGCCCACTTCTTTGCATTCATTAAAAACTTATTAATATCAGGTTTTTCATCAGGAAACACATATTCATAATACTCTTCTAAAATATCATTAACATTCTTGGTTCTCTTAACAATAGTAGGGAACTTCTTCTCTACAATGTCTATAGACTTTTCATCACCATTTTCAACTTCATAAGTCTTCCACGACTGTAAGATAATTAATCTTTCCTCATTCAATTCTTTTGTCTTATAATAATTCAAAGCCCTATTGAAAACTTTCCTTGTATTCTCTCTTTGTGGATGTTCGATTTCAAAACCAAATTCCTCTTCATCATTGGCATTGAATTCCATTAATTGTGTCTCATTAGGTATGGACGATTCAAAATTAGCAAATGATATCCATACTTTGATATTACTATAACTCTCGATTAATGTTTCATAAACTTGCCTTGCCTTATCATATTCAAAGTTTTCTTTATAATAATTGATAAACGAATTGTATAACAAATCGTAAGGAGTCAATTTAGTGGATGTAATAGTATTACCAATTAATGACAATCCCACTCTATATAAACTCTCACATCTATCAAATTCCTCAAGACCTTTCTCGAAATTTATATAAGTTAAAAGAACTTTTAAAGCTTTAAAGTCTTTAATTAAACTTAATTCAAACCACTTTTCAAAGATTTTCCTGATTCTATCCCATTCCCCCATTTTTTTCTCTAAGTTTATATAATACTTGAAAATCTTATCCTTTGGTTTATCAAGAGTTCCAATACATCTTCCTAAGATTTTCCTAGCAGTTAAAAGATCATTTTGTCTTATTTCAAATTTAGCATAATTGATCCAAATTTTACCAAATGTGAAAGGTTTTGAAGCCAATACATCAAGGCATTTCTTCCATGTATTTCTTGCTTTTTCCGTATCTTCAAGAGTGAATTCATAATAAAAACACAATTTAATCCATAAATATATGTATCTCTTCCATACCATAGTTTTTGCGTTATCTTCAGGTATAATAGTGGTAGCTTTCTCGAGATTCGTTATGATCTCATTACCCTGACTCAAGTTTATTAATAACCACCAAGAATCGATATCATTAGGGTTCGTTTCAACGTTTGATAAGTACTTCAATTTTCTTTTTGTACCAACATCATCGGAAAATTGATAATTCCTTTCAAATTCATAGTATTTTGTTAAAAATGAATTGTGTTGTTTTTCAGTAAATGTAAAGGTTGATTTGTCTAAAATGTATTGGAAAATTTCTTTAGAACGTTCTAATTCATTCTGTTGAAATTCCCATATGCAAAACTTTTGTATAATCTCAGGTAAACATTCATCTTCTTTATTATCCTTTATTAATGAATCAACTGCTACTTCAAAAACGTTCCTTATTATATTAATATCTTGATTAATTTCCAACTCGAAATTTATCCATTTTAACAATGTGATTCCTATGGGAAATTCAATCACATATAATTTGAAAATGTCTCGGATATTCCCAAACTCATCATACCTCTTCTCAAACTCAATATATGAATCCCATACCGTACTAGAAGGCTTCCAACTAATCCAATTCTTGAACAATTGTCGTACTTTATCATAATTCTGTAATGTCTCTTCTGCTTGTATATACATATACCAAAACTTATCAACCTTTGGTAAAGTGGTTATGGCTCTGTCCAATATATTCCGAGCATGGTTTATATTACTATTACTCAATTCTGCTTTGATATAACTAAACCAAAGTGGCACATGTTCCACATTTACTTGTAATGCTCTTTCATATATAGATCTAGCACGTTTAAAGTCATGATTGAATTCTATTTCCCATTTAGCATATCGTATCCATTGCCCATAGTTCAATCTATTCTTATTTAATTGTTGTTCATACTCTTTACGTTTTGTTAATTGTAATGATCTTAATTCCTCAATGTCTCTTATTGATGCTTCTGGTTTATCCAAAGTTATACGTTGATTGAATGAGTCTCGTATTATATCTTCACTTGTTATTTGTTCCATATTAAAAAAAAAGTTGTACCCTTAAGTACTCTGAGAATACTCTTTAGTACTGAGAATATTACTATAAGAGATGTACACTTGATGCGCATTCAAAAAAAAAATAAGAAATGCCTTCACTCGGAGTTGAACCGAGGATCTCCTCATTACTAGTGAGGTGCCTTAGCCAACTTGGCCATAAAGGCTTTCTTGGGGCATTTTTAACCATGCATTTTTCTAACCTATCAAAATGAAACTGGTGTACGGGTCTAAAAATTTTCTAGTACTAAACTTCAAAGTTATAGTATAACTTTAAATCTTAGTAAAACTTTAATAATACAATAATTTAAATATAAGACATTTCATAAAATGACCTTAAAATGGAAGTTCTTACCTTGTGAATAATTACCCCTTCTACTAAACTCATTGATCACGCCTTGATGAATATTTTCTTAGCATCGGTTAAGCATTGTTTATAACCCCGATCATCTAAATCACCATTCCTTAATGCTTTATTTTCCTTAAAAGGTAATTAGAGTACAGGAATTTCTTTTATACAAAAAAAAAGGAAAAGAAATGCTTATCAGTTGGGAAAGTCTAAGCCATCAAATAAGAATATTCACGGAACCTTTTTGTTACAAAATATTTTTTAAGCAAATCTTGTCATTAGATATTTGAATCTTTGTTGCAGTTGTATTATCCTTTCACTAATAAGGTTTTGCCTCCGGCTCAGACCGTAATTTACTCTTTGTTTAGAAACCTGTAAACGGTGCGCTTAGAAGCTTCCATTGCCGAATTAGGAACTCCCGCTAATTTTATATTTGAGGCAAGCCCTTAAAATCCGCCGGAAATAGTTATGATTCGTCTAATTAATAACATCCTTCGTCCCATCTTATACGAACAAAACTCATAAAAATCATAGCTTATCATATCTTCAATAATAGTATGACTTTATTGATAACTTGGAGATAAGCCTGCATGCTTTAATTGAATTAATAAGGTGATAATCCTCTATAATAAATTGTAAGTATAGAAAATGTCGTGTAAATATAACCCCCAATAAGAACTTAGGGTTATACCTTCTAAAACGAGTGGACAATCTTGCTAAGAAAAGGGCAATTTGTATGAAAAATTTTCATAAATCAACCAATAAACAGTAGCTATTTCCGTTCTGATGCAGGACTCTCATGTCAAATCTGACGACATTGCATTGCATTCCCTATCTCTTATCTCCTCTAAAGGTGGGTAGAGTTTACACACAGGAATTTAACAAATGCCAACTTTACTATAAAAACTGACAAGGATCAAGGATTTTCTCGGATCACTATAGTTGAAAATGGGGGGACTTAAAAGTGTAGCTAGTCATGGATTGACTAGTATTGTGTCAAGAACTGAAAACCATATGAGCAATATACAGTCTCATAGAAGTGAAATTAGACATGTCGATGCTTTAGTTGCAACTGATGATACTTCATTATTGAAACAAATTGGTTATAAACAAGAATTAACCAGAAAATATTCAACCATTCAAGTGTTTGGTATTGCATTTTCCATTATGGGTCTTTTACCTTCCATTGTGTCAACCATTGCTAGTGGGTTAGAAGGTGGACCAGCAGCATTAGTTTGGGGTTGGTTTATAAGTGGTATATTTATCTTATTCATTGGGATTTCTATGTCAATCTTATCATCATCAATTCCAACTTCTGGTGGGTTATTTTATTGGACTAATTATTATTGTCCTGACTCTCTCAGAGTTCCTTTAAGTTTCATTATTGGTTGTTCCAATAGTTTGGCACTTTGTGGTGGGTTCTGTTCAATTAATTATGGTTTTGCTTTCGAAGTTTTAGCAGCTGTTTTTATTAACAAAGATGGTGATTTCAACATTTCAAATGGGAAAATCTATGGTGTATTTGCAGCTTGTTGTATAAGTCATGTTATCTTATGTTGTTTAACAACAGCTCATACCGCCAAATTACAAAGTTTCTCCATTATTATCAATTGTTTTGCCATTTTATTATTCTTTATTGCCGTCCCAGTTGGTGCAAGTAAAAGTTATGGTTTCAATGATGCCCATTTCATTTTTGCTGAAATTGATAACCTTAGAACTTGGACAAAAGGTTGGTCATTTATGTTGAGTTTCATGCCTGCTGTTTGGACTATTGGTGCCTTTGATTCATGTTTACATTTAAGTGAAGAAGCTAAAAATGCTTCTAAATCTGTTCCTTTTGGTATTATTGGTAGTATTACAGTCTGTTGGCTTCTTGGGTGGCTTATTTGTATTGTTTTCGCCGCTTGTATCAAAAATGGTGATGTTGCAGCTGTTTTATCCACAGACACCGGTTCAGTTGGGGCCCAAATTATCTTTGATGCTTTAGGAAAGAAATGGGCTGTTGCCTTTATGGCAATTATTGCTTTTGCTCAATATTTAATGGGTGCATCTATTTTAGTTGCAGCTTCTAGACAAATTTGGGCTTTCGCTAGAGATGATGGTTTACCAGTTGTCCATGGAATTGTTAAAAAAGTTAACGCAAGAGTTCAAGTTCCAGTTAATGCTACAATTTTTGCTGGATGTTTAAGTTTAATTTTAGGATTATTAATCTTAATTAATGAAATTGCTGCAAATGCTTTATTCTCATTAGCAGTTGCTGGTAACTATCTTGCATGGGGAATGCCAGTTCTTTTAGTATTATTACCTTATGGTAGAAAGAAGTTCGTTCCAGGACCACTCCATTTCGGTAATACCATCACTAATGCTATTCATTTTATTACAACTCTTTGGATTGGATTCATCATTGTATTGTGTATGTTCCCAGATAGTAAAGAAGTTGATAAGGATACAATGAATTATACTGTTGTCATCAATGGTGGTGTTTGGTTATTAGCTGGTATATATTATTTTGTTTATGGCTATAGGGAATATTCTGGTCCTAAATCAAATTTGGATGGAGAAGATTCCAGTGGATCTGATGAAGCTCCTGAAGAACAAGAAATCAATTCTGATGAGAAGGTTTAGAAATTATGTAAATTTTAATGTAATAAGTAGTAGATAAATAATAGGTAAATTTTAATTTCTATGTGTTTTTTGTGTTTTTTGTGTTTGGGGTTGTTTGTGTTTGTGTTTTTTTGTGTTTTGGGTTCCTTGTATTTGGGGTTGTTTGTGTTGTATTTGTTTGTGCTTCTTTTTCTCCTTCTGTAAACAGTTAACCCCACTTAAAACAGCTCCCACATTAATAGGATATCGTACCATATCAATCTAAAATTGGCTCAGTACAATTAAACAATTCACTGCTTCAAATTAAAAATCAGTAGGACAAAATTGAAAGTTTCTTAGCTACCATAAAAAGTGTTTGTGAGATAAAATGAGAGAAGTCACTATATAATTCAAAAAATTTCTTTATGCCATAGTAATATAAGAAATCTCCAAGTTAAACTGTAAGGAATTCCCGCTTAAGGGTGTAAGAATTTGCAGCAGAATATCAATCTCATTGGAAAACACAGTCAATACGGATACAACAAAGTGTACGGGTTACTTTATTTAATTGAATCTCCCAGAAATCCCGCTTTTACTGTCTACACCAACGTTAAAAATAGCCACTTCAATAGCTCGTTACATAAAGTTACTTTGAAATTTGACTCCCTTTATTTGGGGGAATCCTAATAGAATCTAGCTGCATCAGCGAACTCTTCCTCGAACGGAACCAATTCCTCATCAATTGCACAATCAAGCACCGCTAACTCCAAACGAGATCCCAGCCGTTTCGCACTATATAATTACTTCACTCCACAATTCATTGCGCACTCACGTTTATGTCTACACCTCCTAGAAATCGTCCCATTAGGACTCCACTGCAATCGCTGAACCCAGTAGGTAATGAAAACTTGCCATTATTAAATTCAAGATTCCCAAGCTCCCAAGCTGTTGATAATGAACGTCAAGAAAATTCAAGAAAGTATAGAAGAGCAAGAAGTACTTCAGAAATTAGCTTAGCCCTGATTAAGGAAACAATTGTTAAATTCAGTAAAAGAAGGTTTTGGTGGTTTTGTGGATTTGGAATAATTGCTATAATAATATTTCAATTATCATTTCTTCCGAGAACTTCCTTGAGTAGAGATTACAGAAGGTGGCACGATTTACATCTAACAAAGAATGACGTGAAACGTAATTATTTAGTCTATAGTGGTGATAATAGGTTTCAAGAGGGTAAAAATGAGCAATATATTGATTGGACTATTAACAATATCACTTCTTTGAATAAGGATACAATAGTAAATCTTCTCGGTGATGATAATAAAGATTTAGTGTCATTTATTAGTAACAAGTTCCAAGCATCTGGATTGAAAACCGTGGTGAATAAATTCCCATCCAATTTATCAGCTCCAATAGAAACTAAAATTCAACTTTTAGATAAAGATGGAACTGCTTATGAAAGTGTAATTATTGAAGATAATACTCCAGGTTATTATGGTTATGGGAAGAGTACAAGTGTTGAAGGTGAATTTATTCATGTAAGTCAAGGTTCTATTGATGATTATAAAGCTTTAGAAGATAAGGGATATTCACTCAAAGATAAGATTGTTATTATCCAATCATCACCTTTTGATAAGAAATCAATTATTGAAAAGACTTTAATAGCTGAAGAGTACGGTGTTAAAGGATTAATTCATTATACTAATATGACTAACACTAAAGCAATCATCAGAGATACATTAGTTTATAATTTAGGATCACCTAAAGTACCAAAGATTCCGGTAATTCCAATTGATATCAAGACCATTAAACCAATTTTAGAAGCACTTGGTGATGAACCTGAAAACGGTAAATTTACCCTTAAGTTTTTTTCTTTATTTGATAATAAATCTAGACATGGTGCTAATATCATTGGTTCACTTGACGGGATAATTAAAGATGGTGATATAATTATTGGGGCCTCAAGAGATTCTTTTACTTCATCTAATCCATTAAGTAATCATGTAATATTACTTGAAATCTTAAGACATTATTCAAAATTGATTAAATTAGGTTGGAAACCTTTAAGAAATTTGAAATTCGTTTCTTTTGATCAGACCAAAAATGGATTTGTTGGATCACAAAAATTCTTTGAAACTTACAGTAGAAATGTCGTAGCCTATATTAATCTTGATGATGATTTAATTACTGGTAATAATTTCACAATACTGGCTAATCCATTATTAAACCATATTTTAAGAAAAGTCTCCAAAGAAATTCCTATACCCGAAAAATATATATCAGAAGGTGATGATGAAGGCGATGATGATGGAGCTACTTTATATAAATACTGGAAGCATCAAGACAATACTACAATAGATAATCAACTAGGAAAATCTGTTTCTAAACAAGATAGTTTAGTATTCCAATATCATAAGAACACCCCAATTATTAGTATAAAGTTTAGTAATGAAAGTATAGGATATTTAAGTAATTCCAATTATTATAATTACAATTTAATTAAACAAATTGATCCAAAGTATGATTTCCATAGTACTTTGATTAGATATATTGGGTTATTTATTATAAGTCTTAGTGAACATGAAGTGATTGATTTCAAAACTAATGATTATTGTAAAGTGGTAATTGACAAATTTGAAGAATATTTCAAAGATAATGAAGATCAATTAAATCAATGGGGATCAAATAGTGTTGATACTTTCGATAACTTTACCGACTTTATCACTTCTTTCAAGAAATTGAATAGAAAATTGAATAAACTGTCTATAGTATTTGATAAGTATAATCAGGAAGTCCAACAAGGCTTAATCCAAGACTATCCATGGTTTCAAGCGTTTAAAAAGTTGAAAATATGGGCTCAGTTTAAGGTAACTAATTATAAGCTCTTAAACTTAGATAAGTATTTGAAGAAGGACAATGACTGGAATAGTCATTTAATTTATAATTTGGGGAAATTAAATATTGACGGTGACTCAATCTTATATGATATTACTAATGCTACTAAAGAGAGAAATTTCAAAGCAGTAGTAAAGAGTTTAAGTGCTATATATCAAGTATTTGAGAGTCTTAATAAGAAGATGTCGTAGAGATAATGTTTGTCGACGTTATGTTGGTCGACATTATGTTTGTCGTTGATCGTAAATATGTCGTAATGTATGAATGATTTGCAACCATTTTTGAAACCATCTTATACGCGTAGTGGTTTTATAGATTTGAAACCATTTAGGCCTGTAGTGGTTTTATATATTTGAACTATTGAACGTGTAAGGAAAAGCAATCGATTGCTTATTGATTATATAATCATAAACATATCTAGAGACAAACACGTAAACACTAAAAGAATGGACCTGAGTGTTTTTAATCATCACCAAATTAAAACCGTATGGTTCTTATCAACGTTAGGTAATAAGATGTTTCAAAAAATCAATAGAGGTCAAATAGTAAATGTATCAATTCCTCAAGTAATTAAATCAATCAATAGCCTTGAAAATCTTCGATTATCTTCGAATTTAATGTATGGTTTATCTATCATATATAAGCTCAAAGTAGGGTATGTATTGAATGATATACAATTTATGAAAAATCAACTTAAACATCATCAATTAGAAACAAATGATAATTTATTAACTAACACGAAAGTTGGTGTACAGAAGTTTCTTAGAGATGATCCTAGATTTATAATTGATGAATTAGTGCCTGAATTTGATTTGAGTGAAGATATTGAGTTAGGACGGAACTTTGAATTTAATGTAGACCATAATTTAGATGATAGTGGGATTTCTATAAGTATGGGAATTGCAGATGGATTTGAACATGGAATTGAACAAGGCATTGATTTGGAATTAAATTCGTACGACAACATTTCAATGAATAGAAGTGTTCTGGAAGGTATAGATCCATTTGATCTGAGTCAATTTAGTTTAGATCAAAATCACCTATTAAATGATCTATCTCAAGACCCACCACAATTGGCCAACATTGAACAAGTGACAGATAAAAAATCAAAAAAAAGGAAATATACTCTTATTATTGATTCAAATACATCTTTATCCCCACGTGAATACATGAAGTTTAGTACCAATTATGAGACCATGATGGCATTAGATACCCTCAAAAATGAAATGTTCAAATCTGATAAACTCAAAAGCCTCACACCTCATGTCCCTAAAAATGACATAGAAATCGGTAGAAGGTTAATTATCCCTGATAATCATGAAAGTAGTGAATTTGATATCCTTGGCAATACTAATAGTTTACCATCATATGAAGATGGATTTGAAATATCATTCCCTGAAATTGATTTATCTGATATTAGGTCGAGTTCTAGATCACCAAGGTCCTCCAGGTCTTCGATTATTAAACCAAATGCTTATCTGATTGAAATAAAAAATGAAGAGAGTATTAAATTTCTTAACTATTTGAAAAACTTCAATAACCCCGAAATTGCATTTAGTGATATATGTCCACTAAGATGTTCCAAACAATTAGTGTCGAAATCATTTCTGAATATCCTAGAGTTAACATCAAGGAACCAAATCAAATTGCAAGTTCCGGATTCCGATGATTTACTTAGGTATACAGACATCCGTGTCGTTGTAATGTAGCACTGATGACTGAATTGCAGATTATATACGTTTATAAAAAATTTTGCAGCTGATTGCGGCTTCAAATCTGGGGATGACTATACCTTGCTAGCAACGGAATTAATGGCTAACATGAGCTATTTATAATATATATTAATCAAATACGTAATTGATCAATCATGCAATACGTACTACACAAATAGAAACTCATAATTAAATAGAGGCTAATGGAAATACAAACAAAGTAATAATACATTCAACTAATTTTAGTGAGTGAAATACAAGTACAGGACTAATTACTTTAGCATAACTAAGCTACCAAAGATTACTAGCAGATTATCTACTCTTCATGTTTAGCAAATTCACCTTCAGCTTCTTGTAATTGATCATCTTCAACTTCTTCATATTCAGATTGGTGTAATGATAAAGTTGGTTTAACAGCAGCAGAATCTAAAGTCCAAGAACCTAAAGCATTTTCAGCATCAATAATAATTTGTTTAGAAGCTTCATAACCATCATAGGCAGCTCTAGTTTCACCTGGAGTAACAGCAGAATCATCTAATAATTCTAATAAAGCTTTACCATATCCAGCAATTAAGGCGTATTTTTCAGCTAATTCTCTGGTAGCATCGAATTGATAGTTGAAAGCAGCTTTTAATTGTTCTCTAGTGATATTAGATAATTGAGCTTCAGCAACTAAACTTTCAGCTTCAGCTCTAACCAATTCTTGTTCTAAAACAGAAATTTTTGGAGATTGTGGATCTTTATATTTCAAGTGAGCAATTTCATCGGTAATTTTTTGTTTTCTGTCTCTTGAAGGTTGAACAGAACTTTCAATGTTTCTGATAGTTTTTAAAGTGATTCTGTATTGATCATATTTGTCAATATATTGATCTTCTAATTCACCAATTTCAAAGATTAAGACTCCTAATTTATCAGTGACATCACTAACATCATCATCATTTTCTTCACCCCAAGAACTCAATTGCTTAGCAACATCTCTTCTTTCTCTAGCAGTCAATTCTAAGGCTCTCATAACATTTTTTTCCATCTTAATATATTGACTTAATTTACGGGACAATTCTGGTCCTGTGGCACCAGCAACTGTCTTTCTGAAAGTTGAAGCAATTCCACTCTTTCCAAAGAATTTGGACTTGGTAGTAGATGGTGGAGGTGGTGGACTTTGCAATTGAGAAGCTGTTGGAGCTTTTGAAGATCTTAATGAATAAGTTCTATGCATTGTAGCGTTTACTGTAGTAAAGTTTTATCGTCACAGGGGGGGAAATAATCCTTTTTATAATGCGAGCTGAAATTTTGTCGAAATTTGTCGGGTTCTCAAAATACTGTACTTGCTGTAAAGTTTATGCAGGAGAAAGTTAGAATATGAACATTGCTGTCCTATAGACCCTAATAGTATTGTCAATGACAAACATAGCAAATTTACTACATTGGGTGGTTTTGTGGTTGTAATTGGTAATTTCTTATTCGGAAAAATTTAGTACTATAATTTAATTAGTGCCAAGATACATATTACTGATCTTTTCCCCCTATTCTGGTGATGTGGGAATCTATACTATAGGAATATAATAAATCCGATACACCCTTTTCGTCTAAATTAATCCCATCACCGACATTATATTATAACCCTACATCATCATTAGTGTTGTAACCAACAAGAACCTTCCATACATATTTATGTCATGTGTGGTCATTAAAAATTCGCATGACGTAATCAATTCTATTTTTAAGTACCCATTTCTTAACTATGTAAGAAGTCATTAATGATCCCTCAATTGGATCTGTGATAATATAAGTCTTGACACATGGTCCTACATAATATCCTACATATTATTTGGTATACATTGAATCATATGTATGAATCATAAAGTGTTTTCAGGATGAACAACTCACCTCCCTTAAATTGATGTCGCATTACATTATGTTAACCTTGCTAGGGTAGTAAATACAACTCGGTAGTGATTTTTATGCTGATTGTAAATCTATCAATATCATAAAACATGTCATGAAGTCAATTGTTATATATCTGAATTTCTCATTGAAAATTAGCTTTTCATGGAATCCAATATCACTACTACTCGGTAGATAAAATCGCTGGCCCACAATTAATATCAGGCGGTAGCCAAAAAATATCTGGACCCAGAACAAAAACTTAACGCGATAATATCGTTGTAAAGAGTACAACTTAGGTAATCAAGTAAAATCAAACTGCCCTAAAAATGTTGTATAATTCCACTTATTGTTCATTAAAGAAACAAGAAAGCCGTGACAAAGTAGTAGTTGGTTTATTACGATAAAGCTTATTCAAAAAGTGACTCTTTGCTTGCAAATCAAACAGGCTTAAAATTTAACCACTAATGGCTGCGAAAACAGAAATGTATAATGCCAACAATCCAAATATGTACCTATAATTATTCTGTTATGAAATACCTGGCGACTGGGATCAGTTTATATATAAATTAGGATTGAAATAATTGAACTTTTCAACGTCCAATATTATTAGCTGCTTCTATTCTTTATAGTTTAAAAGCTAACAATTTTCTTAGCCCTCTCTCTTTCCATTTTATGCTATCATATTACTGGATCGGTAATAAAGTTAAAGGTCATCCAGTACTCTTTTCAAGAATCGAATCATTTGAATTGGTCTCAAATATCCAGCACAATCAACGGATATACAACAATTTTACCAGCCCAGTCAAAACTTAACCATCTTTTCTTACCAGTTAGTGTGATGCAAAACATAGCTAAGTCCTTCTTAAATGCATCCAATAGCAGAACATCTATTGTTTCGTCAATTCTTCTGGTATTTATAAAGTTTTTATAAACCCCACATTTTCCAGTATCTGGAACCACGCTAAGTAAAAAGATTGGGTCAAACTCGGTCACATCTTTATCAATAGCACTGAACTCACTATTAACCGCAATAAATGTTGACCTACAATTCCCAGTACTGTTCAATAGCTCACCAATTCCAAGGTTTTCGGAGATATTTACTAAACTTTCTTCTTTTGCTCTTGTCCAAATGTCTCTATATATCTTCGGAGAAGCAATTGTGCCATAATTAAATTGCATGATTGATGAAGTGTAACTAGCGGCTGACAAGTACTTTTGCAAATTGAACAACATCCATCCACTTGAATCAGTACCTTCTTTTGAATTAGCCGTGTTAAGCAACACATCAAAGCGATCTAATGACAAAATCAGTGAAGTGGTAATATTATAAAATTGCTGCAAAACTGAAGTAGCTCTTTCATCCAAATTCAAAGCTTTTAGACTGAGTTCAGCTCCTATACTTTCACGGAACTCTTCGAAGTCCTTGTTATCATAAAGTACTAGCAAGTTGACCAACAAACCTTCATCACTGTAGTAATCCGAAGAATGTAGAGCTATTGAAGTATTAAGCCATTTCCCACTATCAATCTTAATAAAGCGCTCATTTGCTTTAATTAATCCTCCTCCTTGTGCTGCAGTTACAAGGCAAAGACATAGGTGAAAAAGTATTAAACAAAACATGTATTGTTCAGTATTAGAGATATGAAGGTTATAAAGTTTCTGAGGCTTAAGGGGGCTTACACACGACAAAACCTACGCTTGGCTGGAGCTGGACTTTGGGTCACACCATGATTATAATGCCGAATTCAGCTTATGGTCCATGATGCAGGAAATTCAACTGTTTACAGTACTGATATGGATGATTACTTGCCATTAGAAACCATCTGATGAGAAGCAACTTAAATCCGAAATTATCAGACGTATGGCTGAAGAGGATATTCAAGCCTGGTGCTTGTCTCACTTCTGTAGGTAAGCAGTTAGTATCAAAAAATGGAGGTTACATAGTTTTGGTACCAGGGAAAGAGAAGTCCAAAGCTGAAAAACATAAGGAGACTTTTAGCTTAAGAACCAAACAGGCTGCAAAATAATTCCCTTCAGTATATCGTAGTGGACACTCAAAGTTATACTTCTCTACTTTTCTAGAAAGAAACCTCTGCCTAGTTATATTTCATCTATCATTTAAATTAAACCACACAGTATTAATTCTAATCAGAAACCATATTATTTCAATGGTATAACTAATTTATTTTATTTGGTTATACGCATTTGCTTACTGTGGTTTGATAAATTTCACTATCTACCACGATATTTCGCCCAGAGCGTAGAGCGATAATCCGATTCCCTGGTCCCTTTATTGAATATTACCACCAAAACGAATAGGCAGGGATTACTGCGACATCCTAATGGTAAAGGTGCGTTACTTATCCTGAAAACACTATAGAACCATACATTGGCTTTAATTTATTCCTACATACTGAATTCCTGCATTTAGATCTTTATATATCCATATCATATCATGTCACGACATTCACACTTTAACTCTCTTATTCTTATCTTGTTTAATATCTAATTCTCTCTTATATAACTTAACTCCATTTAATATCCTATAATAATCTTCTTCAAGTGATTGATACGCAGTCTGTAATTTATCTAATCTTGTAGGTTTATCTAATGTTAACAAAGCTTCTTTGTTCTTTTCATATAATCTCTTCTTTATATATAGACGAATTTGTTTCAAGTTCAAGTCATGGAATTGCTTATAATTACTTAATAAAATCATTTCAATTAATCTATTGAATTGACGTTTTTCAAATTTCTGTTGCAGTTTAAATTGTTCAATCCATTCTTTAGTTAGTTTACTGAAATCAATACTCTTAAGATCAATAATGGTATTTAACCTTGCTAAGTCAGACTTATCTCTCATATCATCAAAACTTTCATTTGGATCTTCTACGACAATCTCTATGATATTTTCATCCTCTAACCAAAGTTTATAAAGTTCGGTATAAAATTTACTACCAATTGCTTTCCCTTGATAATTTGGTAATATAATGAATTGACTGATTTTTTTACGAATTTGTTTAACACCTTGGTCAAACTTTTCTGCTCCTGGATATTTCCAATAATTATAAACAGTTGTAAACCCAATAACTGATGGAGAAGTATTTTCATTATGTTTATAAAGAACATATAAATCCCATAATTCATCTTTATAATCAATGAAAGATCCTGCTTCAATAAAGAGTAATACAAGAATCTGTAAACGCTTATGTAATTCAATTCCATTCAAATCTTTTAAATTAATCTTAAAGATTTCATAATCTTCAAATTTACTAATGGATTCTCCTGGTATTGTGTAATCTTCTTTTTCTTTATTTGTGGCATCAACCCATTTAACTTCGTCCTTAAAAACAGTACTTTCCGGCAAATATTGCATCAATACATCCTTAGGATCTTTGATTTCTTCATCCTTTAATTTTTCATCATACTTGACGTTTAAAAATGGATAGAACGTATAATGATCAAAACATAAATATATCACTAAATTTTTGAATCCAAAGATACTTTCGCTATCACCAAAAATTGGATAAGTAAATGCAGGACTAAAATTAACTGCTGTGCCATCAGTAGTCACAAAGAGCTTCAAACTTTCATTAGATGATGAAGTCCATAACTCTGGTTTTAAGTAATCTGCCATGGTGGAACGCGGTATTTTTCGCAACTTGAGTTTCCAGTATTAAGCGTGTCATGGGTGGGATTACTATAAATTTATGGGGAATGGTTCAGGTGGATAATACGGTTTTGTGGCGTAATTCAAACATGGAGAATACAAATAATTCGATGAATTACAAAGAAAAAACATTTTGTAATACATCACAAATATAATTTAACCACTTTGTGATACATCACAAATATAATTTAACCGCTTTGTGATACATCCCTAAGAATATCATAAAAATTTATCTATTATATCACTACATTTATTATCTACAAACCTATTCGGTTACTACAACTAAATCACCAGCTTCAACCATATCACCATTCTTATGGAAAATCTTAACAACTTTACCATCCTTAGTGGCAGAGACTGTCATTTCAGTCTTCATGGCTTCAACAACTACTAATCCTTCACCCTTTTTAACTTGTTGTCCAACTTCAACTAAAGGTTTCCAGAATCTTCCACTGAATTCAGAATAAACCATTTCAGCATCTTCACTGAATTTGTCTTCTTCGGTATTAACTGGAGCTGAACTCTTGGCTAATTCAGCATTAGAAACTTGAATTAATCTGTTGAATTCTTCCAATTTATCACCACCTTGATTCTTTTGAAATTCTTCAATTGATTCGGAGTTGGCTTGAATCCATTCCAAGTACTTAGCATGATCGAAAACTGATTCAATGATATCAACTTTGAATTTACCTGCATTCATTTCTTCACTGAATCTGTCAACTTCTTCCTCAGTAGTTGGGTAAAATTCAACTTGATCAAATGGTGATAATAACCAAGGATCCTTGATTGAATGAGCTCCCAAGGTTAATTTATCCCAAATTGGAACTGTTCTACCTACTAATTGATAACCACCTGGTGATTCCATGGTATAAATACACATATAATTACCACCAATACCAACAGTACCATTTGGTGTGAAGGTTCTTGAAGGATTATACTTAGTACCTAAGAATCTATGTCTTGGGTCTAATGGTACAGCACATGGAGCTCCTAAGAAAACATCACCTAAACCTAAAACAAGGAATCTAGCAGTGTACAACATATCTTTAACCTCCAGTCTTTCAATACCATTAATGGATGCAATGAAATCAACATTATTTGGTAACCATGGAGCATCACTTCTAATGGTTTCACTATATCTTTTAACTGCATCCATAGTCTTTTTATCTTCAAATGCCATTGGCAATTTAATGACTCTAGATGGAACCTTCCATTTATTGACAAAGACAATTTCCTTTTCAATTGAGATCAAGATTTTAAGTAAATCCTTTTGACTGATATTATCAAATTCAATTAAAACTGATCTAACACCTCTTGACATTTCAACAACTCCAGGAGTTTTTCTTTCATTGACAATTTCGATTAATTTATGAATTCTGTAACTTAAGTTTAAGTCCATAACATTATCACCATATTCAACCAAGATATATCTATCACCAGCTTGTCTATAAACTACTTTTGGTGCATTATCTTGTTTAATTGTGGCTAAAACTGGATCATCGGGAGAAGCTAAAGAATTCTTCCATACTGGTAATTCACCTTCAAAACTATCAATGACTTTATCTTGTTCAAGTTTCAAGTTCTTAGCAGTTTCCCAACTTAATGGGATGAATTTAATTAAATCACCAGGCTTAACTTGACCAATCTTCCACATTTCACTTTCAGCAACAACAGCTTCACAAACAAATCCTCCTAATGAAGGACCGTCACAAGTTAAAATGACTGGTTCATCACCAGTAAAGTTAATGGCTCCTAAGGAATAAACATAATCATGTGCATTAGATGGATGTAATCCAGCTTCACCACCATCAGGTCTAGCCCATTTAGGCTTTGGACCAATTAATCTAACCCCAAATCTATTAGAGTTATAATGAACTTTCCATTCAGATTCAAAGAATTCCAAAACACTTTCTTTTTGGAAAAAATCTGGTGATCCATGAGGACCACAAGTGACACCAACTTGCCATGCTTTCTTAGCGTTGAAATCATAAGATGGGATTAATTGAGATGGAACTTTCACTGGACTTGAAACTGGTGAAGGTAAAGTACAACTTGGTAATTCTGGTTGACCTAAGAATAAAACATCACCTAATTTCAAAACCCTACCATTGTAACCACCTAAATTACCTAAAGCAAAAGTAGATCTTGAACCTAAATATTCAGTAACATCAATACCACCCCTGATGGCCAAATAAGCTCTACAACCACTAGTTAATTTACCAATATTGACAACATCACCAGATCTAATTTCAATTGGTTTCCATTGATCAGCTTCTTGTTCATTGACTGTGACTTTGACATCACCACCAGTAACGGAAATAACAGTATCACGATGGAATAAGAATTTAGGTCCATTAAGAGTAATTTCAATACCTGGAGCATTCTTATGGTTACCAACAATTCTATTACCAATTCTGAAAGCGTATTCATCCATACATCCTGAAGGTGGAACTCCAACATGCCACATACCTTTTCTACCAGGGTAATCTTGGACAGTAGTATAAGCACCTGGGTTTAAGACTTCTAAAGCAGTTGGGTTATATTTGAAAGTATCCAATACCTTGGTATGCATTTTACAATCTTCAAACATTTTGGAGTTAGCAATTGATCTTAAATAATCAACATTAGTGATACATCCATAAACAACGGTTTCATTCAAAGCTTGTCTTAATTTAATTAAAGCTTCATTTCTATCTTTACCATGAACAATAATCTTGGCTAAAGTTGGATCATATTCAGCAGAAACAACAGTACCCTTTTCAACCCAACCATCAATTCTTGCCCAAGAAGGAAAGTTGACATCAGTTAATTGACCTGGAGATGGCATGAAATCTTTAACAGGGTTTTCAGCATATAATCTTGCTTCCATTGAAGCACCAGTGACAGTAATATTTTGTTGGTCTAAAGGTGGAGCAATATCAGCAGCAATTAATAACATCCATTCAACTAAATCTAAACCAGTAACCATTTCAGTAATTGGATGTTCAACTTGTAATCTTGCATTAACTTCTAAGAAATAAAATTCATCCCTTTTTTCATCATAAATGAATTCAACAGTACCAGCACATTTATAATTCAAGACAGAGGCTAATGATTCAGAAGCTTTTCTCATGGCAGCTCTAGTTTTGTCAGGTAAGTTTGGAGCAGGGGTTTCTTCAATAACTTTTTGGTTTCTTCTTTGTAAAGAACAATCTCTTTCACCAACAGCTACAGCTTTACCATAACCATCACCTAAGATTTGAACTTCCACGTGTCTTGCATTTTCAACAAATCTTTCCAAGAATACCCCATCATCACCGAAATATGATTTACCTTGATGTTGTACAGTTTCAAAGATTCTTTCAATATCTTTTTCAGAGTCACATTTTTGTAAACCAATACCTCCACCACCAGCAGTGGATTTGACCATGACTGGGTATTCTAATTTATTAGCAACCTCCCTTGCTTCTTTAGCATCTTTGATTAAATTGGATCCTGGAACTAATGGAACGTTAGCTTGTTTGGCAATTTCCCTAGCACTATGTTTTAAACCTAATTTTCTGATAGCATCACCAGCTGGACCAACGAAAACAATACCTTCTTTGGTACATTTATCAGAGAAGTCAGCATTTTCTGATAAGAAACCATAACCTGGGATAATAGCTTCAGCACCAGAAGTTTTGGCAGCATTAATGACTTTATCAATGGAAATATAAGTTTCAGCAGCTGACACACCATGTAATGGGATTCCAACATCGGCTTCCAATACATGTTTGGCATATTTATCAATGTCGGAGTAAATTGCAATAGATTTAATACCTAATTTCTTCAAGGTTTTGATGATTCTTACAGCAATTTCACCTCTATTGGCAACCAAAACTGATTTGAATGGAGGCTTATTCTTTTTTGAATTTTCAGCTTCAATGAAATTCTTCCATCCACCATATTTGGTGATTTCAACAGTACCTGGTTCTTTATAACCGAACTCTTCACAAATAAAAGACTTGATAACACTACCATCTTCCAACTCAACAGACCCAATACCTAAAGGTTGTGGAACCATAGAAATGAAAGAACCAAAGTTTTCTAAAGGTAACGAGTATACTTCAATTGTAATACTTTCGCCTCCAGTTTCTTCAGCATTAACTTTCCTTAAACCAGGTTTAAGAACTGGTCCTGTTTTTGGTAAGCAATGCAATTTATATTTCTTAGCAGTCTTTGTTTGTTTAACAAAAGTGGCATTAGACTTTTGTAATTGCCAGTGTAATTCAAACCCTTTCAAATGTGCACCAACAACTGCCAATTCAATTGAAGCTTGTTTATTTGGTTTAGGAATGGCCAATAACTCATCACCAACTCCTATAAGCTTATTTTTCAATGCACCAATGAATCTTGGAGTAGGTGATTTATTTAAGAATTTATTAGCTATGTCTAACAAAGCATAATCATTGAACTTCTTTGAAATTAAAGTGATACCAAATGGAACACCATCAGATCTGAAACCAGCAGGAATTGCTAAAGCAGATAAATCAGCTAAATTAACAAAATTAGTATAAGTACCTTGATGACTGTTCAATTTGATTGGTTCGTTTTTAATTTGTTCAATAGTTGGAGTTAAAGGTGCAGTAGGTACAACTAAAACATCAATTTTATTCATAATTTCATTAATGGCTTGTAATAAATCTTGTCTTTTATAATCATATTTGAAACAATTTGCAGCAGTATATTTTTCACCACCTTTAATGATGGATAAGACAGTTGGATCTAAATCCTTTTCAGGTGGATTAGTAGCTAAGAAATCTTGAGTAGCTACGTACCTTTCACTAACCCAAGGACCTTCATATAATAATTTAGCTAATTGTAAGAAAGCATCGATATTAACCGATTCTAAGTCGAATTTCAAGCTATCAAATACATCAACTGCTTGCTTATATAATTTAGGATTTTCAGTTTCGCCAAACCATAATAAATTTGATGGAATACCAATTTTCGGTTTATAAAATGATAATAACGGATTTTCCGGTAAAGCTCTTGAAAACCCATCATTTTCAAAATCAGGTTGAGCTAAAACATCCAAACAGATTTGTGCATCTTGTAAGTTCAAAGAAAAGATAGAAACACAATCAAGTGATCTACAAGCTGGCACAACACCCTTACATGAAAAGATACCTTTGGTAGGTTTTAAACCAATCAAATTATTCAATCCAGCAGGAACTCTACCACTTCCAGCAGTATCAGTACCTAAGGCAACAGGAACGATACCTCTTGCAACAACTGATGCGCTTCCGGCGGAAGAACCTCCACTAACATATTTGGAATCAAAAGTATTTGGAGTTACCCCATAAGGTGATCTAGTACCAACTAAACCGGTAGCAAATTGATCTAAGTTGGTTTTACCAATTATTATTGCCCCTTTAGCTCTTAATAATTTGACAACTGTGGAGTCTTGTAATGGTTGATATGCAAAACTTGGACATGCAGCAGTGGTTGCAAAATTCTTAACATCAATATTATCCTTAATGGCAACTGGTACACCATACAATGGTAATTCCAATTTATTACTATTACTTTGTAAAAAATCCCATTGATGTTTTAAATTATCTTCAGTAGCTAAAGAAATCCAAGCTGGATCTGAATCGTTTTGATCCTTTAATAATTGTGATAATAATTCAAAAGATTCTTGAGGAGTTGATTCAAAATGAAACTTAATCCATTCTTGTATAGTCCAACCAGTGTATGACATTCTTTTTTACTATTGAATCACCTTGCAATGTTTTTCTCGGACCTGATAACGATCTTATACGATTTCATTATCAGTGGGAAAATCCGAAGAGTCGTGTCCTGGCTCAATCAGTACCATCTCAGTAAGGGAACTGATTGAGGCAAATGGCCCTTACCGGCGGCCGGTGATCTGTATAAGGAAACTGCTTAATATTATTCTTATGTAATGGGGGTTGCAGATCATATACTTAACACCGTATGGGGTCAAATCCGTAGATTTGTTAAGTTATTGTATGACATTAGTTGGAATAAGACTTTAGTACTGGCCGTTTAACTACGATGAGAGTGATAAAAGGTTTTAACACCATATCCATTCAAAAAAGTGAATTTTCAATGAACCTACTCTCTTTGATGAGTTTAACTATTATATTGATTGTCACTGTATATACCACGACTCCAACTTTCGTTTGCAGCCAATTATGGGGCTAAATATCAGAGACACCTGATTGGCCATTGATATTGAGATATCAATTTTTAATCTCTCACCCTGCGTAACAGGATGCATATCGGCTTCTTATCGGGAAAGAAGAAATTCGGTGCACTGGTCAGATAGGAAAAAGTTGGATGTAGCCATTTGTAGAAGATAACAGGTTATGTTTTTTCTTGATATTTCACCTAATTGTTAGGTTATTATAAAGGTGACGTAAATAAAGGCGTTTTGCTTCAATTTTATTCTTTTTCAATCCGAAATCACAAAGAGGTGTAACAATAGACAAAACTACAAACACTCTTAAATTTCTACATATTTATATTAATCTACATCCAAAAAACCGAACTAAAATTTTATTCACTAACATATCTTACCACCAATCTATTCCTTTTTATTATCACTATCTTCTAAATATTCATCTAAATTTCTTCCCTCGATTGCTTGTCTATTACTCATAGCCAGTAATTGAGTCTCAATTTGACTCTGAATAGCATGCATTTCTTCAGGATTTTGTTCTTGCCATTGTTTGACTTTATAACCTTGACCAGTCAAATCCCAAAACATTCCTCTAAGAACGGTGTAAATTGATTTTCTGCTCTCAATAATTGGTCCAAGAATTACAACAAATGCAGCAAAGAAAATCCAAATAAACCCTACCACAATCCAACCAGTAAAGAATCTTTCACTGAAGATGTATGAGGTTCCATACATTGGCATTGGCCATAAGATCAAAAACGCAAGAGTCAAACATAAACAAAGTATAACCACAGTTTTGAATGCTTTATCAGAATAAGCATTGCTTTGTTCTTCAAAGAATTTCTCTTTGTTGGCTTCAGCTATTTGACTTGCAACTTGGGTAATTTGTGACGTTATTGGTAACATTTTTTCATCTCTTGGTTCATTTTCTAAATCTGACTCATGTGAACTTTCAGCTTCGATTAATTCTTCTTCTTCATCCACTCTCTTGATATTTCTTAAAAGAGCCCAATTGAACCCTTGTGGTTTATAAATATATGTGAAGATTGGTACAATTATGAATGGTGTTAATAAAGCAACCAAATTACCTGTTAACATAGCATCGTCTTCGAAAGTGGTAGAAACATCAACTTTACCAAACTTTGCCTTTGCACAAACTAACCATGCAATAATTGCTAATCCAGTAGCAATAGGTGGTGTATAAGTTGCAGCTTTAGCATTTTGTTGTCTATTCAATAACGTCAAGGTTGCTGGTAAAACGGCACCCCCGATTAAAACACCCATCATTTCATATAAGTAACCCATAGCTACCCCACCGTAGTATAATCCAATTGAAAACCCTGCCATAAGAAGTGCAAATACAGCAACTGAAACATGGGAAACAAAAATCAATTGTTTACCGGTAGCTTTAGGGTTAAAGTAAGCTCTATAAATATCAAAAGTTACAACAGTAGATACTGATAATAATTCAGATGACATGGCAGATGTAACACCCATAAAGATTAAAAATAAAGTAGCAACTGCTCCTCCTTTACCCATTATAGCCACAGCAGAATTTGGTAAAATTAAACCAGCATTAACTTCATAAGTACTAAGGGCATTTGGATAAGTTGGCCAAGCTGGAGTATTTTCTAAAGCTAAAGCAGTTAAACCCATAGTGGTGGCAGTAAAAAATGGAATGGAAAACCAAGCAAGACCTCCCATAATATAACCAGGCATAGCAGCTGAAGGAGCAGCAGCAAATGCTTTAGCAAAATAAGCATTATCAATGAAAGGATTAAAATTTGAAATGATATTAACTAAGAAGAAAATACCACCTGATTTAGAACGCATAGTTAAATAACTTCCACCTGCGTTACCTTCTTTTGCCTTTCTAACGGCAGCTTCTTGAAGTAATTCATAAACTTTCTTTGGTGAGCCTAATGCATCACCGGTTGCAAAAACAGTGAACCCAAATATCATAGCGATAATAATAACACCTGCACCATTAATATAATCAGTAATAAAAGTTGCTTTTAAACCACCAAACAATGTATATACAGCAACACCTAAAGGTAATAAAAGACATGCGGCTACAACATGCATACCAGTTAAATCAGTTAAAACACCAGAACCACCAGCTAACAACATAGCAGTAACTAAGATATTAACGATTAATCCCCAAATAATGAAAGTTATATGAGCAGCTTTACCATATCTGGCCTTGACGATTTCTAAATAAGTATGAGCTCCAGGAGCATTTTTCTTAGCCTTAATAGCCAAACAACTAAATAAAATAATTTGTACAGTGGCACCAGCGGCATAATAAAATGCACCACAAACACCATTATTATAAGTTTGAGTAGTAGATGTTAATAAGGTAGCACCCCAAGTCCAACTACTCACCACACAAGCCGAAATTAAAAACTTCTTATTGTTTCTACCACTGGTTGCAAAATTCTCAGCTGTAACAATTTCCTTCTTATACCTCTTTAAAATAAACGTTAAAAACATCATAAGTAAGGAAAACCCTAACCCAAGACCAACTACAACTCCATAACCAGCACCTTGAGTTAAAGGAATATAAGTAAGTTCACTATCACTCATTATAATTATAAATTGCTGTGTAATGAATGTTGCAAACTGTAGGAAATCAATTCCTATTTATAGAGTTCTTAGACTAAAGAAGAGAAGCTATCGCTTGATCATTATTATGTAAGCTGATTACTGATAAGATTTGATAACGATTTGATTGTAGTGCACCCATTGTCTACAGAACCCAATTGGGGAAATAGCCATCCTTGTCGCATGGTCTATTTTTTTATGGGCCACACCGCTTTAGGCGATAATGGGTTGGAGCCAAAACTAGGGCCACATACGTCAAATCACTGCGACATGCTTCTAGGGCCATTGATAAGGCTATAGAGTTTGAAATAATAACTATAATTTTAATTCATTAATAAGTCCTATATATCATCATCTTCCTATATAATTTAAATGGCCGGTAAAGGACAAAAAAACCGTTGAATAAAGTGAAACAACGTTATCAATTGTTAACCAATTATAACGACATCTTAGCCTGTGAAATTTTCTTTTGTAAGGTTTACGCGGTTCCTGCATCGTAGTTCAAAATACGTAGGGCCGAAAGATTTCATATTGGCCGTTCCCATCTTATGATAACCAACTAGATCAGATGCGGGTTACATTTTCTTAGCACTTAATGCCTTGATTACAACCGAACCTTATCAAAAAATATTTTCCACCTATGAAAAGTTAAATTGGTAAACTTTAAATTGTTGATGCACCTGTTAATGCAGTTGTTGCAATTGTTGCAGTTGTTAATGCACCTGTTAATGCACCTGTCATAGTTGCAAATTTGAGTCAACTGTCATTTAACTTGAGTCACTTGACTCACCTTGATTGACTCATTTAAAATGTTAACCCTTGTAATTGAGTCAAAGCTTCACTACCAAAATTTTTGGTGGCTAATTCTAATTGTTGGGCTTCTAATTGTAATCTTTGATTTTCTTCAATTTCAAGTCTTTTTTCGAATTCTTTAACGTCATAACTATTTGGAGGTTTATTGAACTGATTAGTAAAATAAAACGTTCCTGTAATACTTTTATCCACAACAATTAATCCATCATTAATTAATTTATCTAATTCTTCGATTGTTATATTATTTGACCAATTGAATTCTTCACTGATTTCACTGATGGTACTACCTTTGAAAAAATCTAAATCCTTTCTAAGATAGTTATCCTGGTCATTAAAGTCTCGATAATAAATTGATTTGAATTTTCTATAATTAAATTCAAACTCAGTTCTATTTAAAAATTGTACAATTAATTGACTAATATTTTCAGTAAATTTCGGTTTTAGCACTCTTAAACCTGTATCATAAATATTCAACAATATTGGTAAATCCAATTTTTGGAAGAATTCAATTGATTTATTGAAATCATTAGAATTTACTAATTCATATCCAAGTCCTTGACTAAGTATTAAGAATCTATTAAAGTCTGCAAATAAATCTTGAGTTGTAATCATTGATGAGGTTTTCGTTAACTTGAAATTGATTAAATATTCACTTAAATGTCTGGATAACTCTTCATGATAAACATTAGACGTTTTATTAATATTGAAATTGCCTATTGATGGATATTTCTTTATGGGTTTAATCAATTTATTGAAAGAATCGGATAGTTTAATGAGATCTTTTGCCTTATACATCAATTGTTCTAGATCTTCTAAGGAAGTAGCTAAAGTCATTTCATTTTGTTTTCTGGTTTGTTCACTTAAAAGTTGTAATTTAAAGATCCCACTTTCAGTAAATGATGGTTTAACTATTTCATCATTGATTTTAATGGAATTCTTATTAACATTACCAGATTCAACCAATTTTTTCCATTTCAAATCTTCGATTAATTCAAGTAATTTTTGATTAAATTTAATTTCTCCACCATCTCGAAAACTTAGTTTTATATACTTCTCATCACTGGAATATTGTTCATTATCTTCCAATTGAATATTTAGAGGGTTATCGATCTCTTTACCTAATTTATTAGTCAATTCTTTGGGTAAGGCCGATTTTAACTCACTCCCACACATTTCACAATATCTTAAAGATGGATGATTTATAAAAGTACATTTCGTACATTGATCATCTCTAATAGGTAGTTGAGGTGTTTGTATTTGTGATTGACCAATTGATGTTTCCTGGGGTTCTTGTAAACTTTTGATATACTTTTCAGTTGGTGGTATACCACATGATACACAATTTGGTAATTTCTTATAATTAATCGGTAGATTTAAATGATTATTAAATGAACATATCCTACAAACCCAATCAATTGATTGATTGATTTCATCTTCTGCTAGGTTTAAAAAGATTTTTAATTTAGGGGATCTTTTTAAAAACCCATCAATGGTTTCAGTTCTTATAACATTATCAACCGTTAAAGCCATTGACATTGAAATGTCTCGATTATCTATATAAATGATTCTTAAGTTTGTAATGTAAATTCTGCCAAATTGACGATTTGCAATTTTCACTCTTCCTTGATATAATCCAATATTATCCTTGACATATAAAATCTCTTCATTATCATTTAGAACCGGTCGATTACTTCTATTCACGTTAACTGGCTTCCATACACTTATAGCACTATCCATGTATATTAACGGTGTAGATTTCGCGATATCGCTCTGTGGTTTTGTGCTGCTTTCCACACTAAGGTGTTATGTCATTTCTATTCAAAAGAACACCACGAACTCCGCAAGAACTCGTTCGTAATCTTAATGAACAAATAGAGAAAATTGATCTTAATAATGAAAATCATAAAAAATATCAAGATGAGTGTAGTAAGTATTTAAAACAAGTGAAATTGATTTTACACGGAGACGATGAAATCGACCCCCAGCCAGATCAAATATCCAATTTAGCCCAAGAGATCTATCAAACGGACGGATTATATATTTTGATAAGATATTTAGGTAATTTGGACTTTGATAGTAGAAAAGATGTATCAATTATCTTTCTGACACTATTGAGACGGAAGACTGGTAATACATCACCAACGGTGGATTATCTCATGTCACAACCTGAAATTGTTGTATTACTTATCAAAGGTCAAAATATCAGTGAAATTGGATTGATTTGTGGTTCTATTCTAAGAGATTGTATAAAGTTTGAAACCATAAATCATTATATCTTATATAGTAATCAGTTTTGGAATTTCTTTCAATATGTACAGAATGAAATCTTTGAAATTGCAACTGATGCTTTTACAACTTTGCATGATTTATTAACTTCCCATAAGAAATTAGTATCGGTTTTCTTACAGAATAATTATGAACCTTTAACTAAAAATATTAATAGACTTATTCAACTGAAAAATTATGTAACCAAAAGACAAAGTGTTAGGTTATTAAATGAAATAGTGTTGAATAAATCTAATCAATTCTTTTTAACTACTTATTTTAACGACACCACCAACTTGAAATTAATAATGATCTTACTTAGTGATAAACTGAAAAATTTACAATTAGAAGGATTTCAAATCTTTAAATACTTTATTGCTAAACCAAAGAAATCAAAGGAAATCTTGAATGTATTAATAAAGAATAAAAGTAATTTCATTGAATTTTTCGAAACATTTGATACTACTATTGCTAATGATCCAAACCTTATTGATGAAAAGGATTATATTTTAGATCAAATAATGAAATTACCTGATATAGAGTCACGATAAATATCTTCCATATAAATAATTTACGTCTATAATACATTTACTAAACTATGATGTAATTAAAGTCTAGTTATTATCTATAACTAATGCCTAGTTAAATCTCTATCCTAATAATCTTTAGCCTTGGTGGAATAACCTCTAAAATCATCTTCACCATATTGAATTGCTGACATCCATTTAGCAATGGTACTGGTCAATTCTCCAGCAGCATCATCAACAACTGGAACTTTTATGTCTTCACCTCTGAATGAGATGTTACCAATTGGTGATACAACTGCTGCAGTACCAGCACCGAAGGCTTCAACTAATTTACCTTTAGATGCAGCTTCTTTAACTTCATGGATAGTGTATTGTCTTTCACTGACTTCCCAATCATCACCTAATCTTTCTCTACATAATTCCAAGATAGAATCTCTAGTGACACCTTCTAAGATAGTACCATCTAATGGAGCAGTGACTAATTCTTTCTTACCATTATCTTTTTCGAAAACAAAGAAAGCATTCATAGTACCAGCTTCAGTAACATAACCTTCTTCACCAAATAACCATAAGTTTTGTTGATGACCTCTCTTTGCGGCTTCTCTTTGTGGTTTAATACAAGTAGCATAATTGGCACCTAATTTTCTGTTACCAGATCCACCAGGCCAAGCTCTAACGTAATTTTCAGTAGCTTCTAAAGAAACTGGTTTGAATCCTGTTCTATAATAAGGACCTACTGGTGATGCAATGACGAAAAGTAATGCTTTATCTGGAGTACCAACGCCTAAACTAGCAGTAGTACCAATTAAAGTGGGTCTTAAATATAAAGAGTAACCTTTTTCATAAGGGATGAAATCTTCTTCTAAATCAACGAATTTAGCAATTAATTTAGATAATTCAGCTTCATCAAATTGTGGTAAATCGATTCTTTCAGCAGATTTATTCATTCTATCCATATTCTTATCGACTCTGAATAATCTAGCATTACCATCAGGACCACGGTAAGCTTTTAAACCTTCGAATAATTCGAAAGCATAATGCAAAACAACAGAACTTGGATCAAGTTCTAATTTATGATATGGATTTATAACCGGTTTACCCCAACCATCTTCAGCAGTCCATTCGATCTCTAAGATATGATCGGTAAACGTCTTACCAAAGATTAATTGATCATGTGGTAACTTTGATTTAGGAGTAGTAGTCTTGTTGATGATCAACTTTGAAGCATCAAGTTGGTTGTACATTCTTAAATGTTGAGTTTGAAAAACCTTCTGCTTTAATAAATTTTTAAACATCTTGGAATTTCTGTATTTATATAATTTTCACGGCTTTCCACTATGAAAAATTTTCTTAGACATTTCGCACTGTTTTTAACTATGGCAGTGACTAATTCCGGCTATTGAAGGAAGTGAGTCATGGACTATTTCGGAAACTTATGCAGATATAAAGTTTAATTTATGCTTTTAGTCAGTTAGGGTTATTTGTGGGTAGGTGTTTGAGGAGATAACAGGTTATGAAAATGGAGGGGATGTTTGGGATTATCTATAAATTTTATTTACAGTGAAGATTAAAACATCACGAGACTTTTGGTTACAAACCATGGAAATTATTTTATTAGGTAAATCTTTTGTGGGGAATTTTAAATTTATTAGGGGATTTTATATGAAATTTGGTTTTGTTTTTGTGGACGAAAGGGTTGATTGGTTTGTGGTTGGGTATAGGTATTTTTGTGTGTCTTTGTTGGTTATTATATTTTGCAGCTAAATTTTGCGCACTTAAGCCACTTTAGCCACTTGAGTTTTCTTTATTTTACGGCCAGTGGTAGTAATTTTGGGTTAACAGTTGTAGACATTTTTTTTGATTAATCAGTTTTAGGCCCATTTGCGTTAGGCCCATTTACGTTAGGATCATTAATGTTAGGCCCACTAGTTTAATTTTCGACCTACCAATGTTAAGCCTCACTAATGTTCACATTATTAGGCCCCACTCATGTTCACTAATGTTAGACCTCACTAATGTTAGACCTCACTAATGTTAGACCTCACTAATGTTAGACCTCACTAATGTTAGACCTCACTAATGTTAGACCTCACTAATGTTAGACCTCACTAATGTTAGACTCCACTAATACTGAACCTCTCTAATGTTAAACCCACTAATGCTAAACCTTAATGCTAAACCCACCAATTCTAACCCCACTAATGCTAGACCCACTGCTAAACCTCCCCAACGCTAAACCCACCAAAACCCCTTCTCACCCCAATATCATTCTCCCTAACTAATCAAAACATTATCAACTAAAAACTCATTAATCAATAACCTATCTTCAACTATCTCCAATTGTTTACTATCTATAAGTATCTCAAATCTCGGTATATAAATAATCTCTCCTGGTCGAATATAAACTCCATTAACTTTAAATATCCTAGCTAATTTATCATGAACAACATCTCTATCATCTAATGCCTTATTTACTCTATCTACATATTCTTTTGTTACATAATTATGTCTCAGATCAACTTGTCCTATTTCTAAAAATTCAAGTGTTAGACGTAAATCTTTAAACTCTGGTAATAAATATCCACCCTCGTACGAATACATTTTTGATGTTTTTATATTTGTTTTGTTTCCTAAGAAAATATCAAATTTGCCAGTAGTTGCCGGAATACTACTAGTTAAGTTAGTATCAAATAACGTAAACTTATCATAGAAATCATTCCCCAATTCTATATAAGTATCATGATTTAAATACTTGGGTCTTTTTAAATAGTCCTGGTACTCATGATCAATACTGAATAAAGTATCCATGGAATAATAATTTGATTTCATAAACCCGTCAAATGTAAAAGGGTTCACTTCACATTTATCTAATCGAGAATCAAATACTTCCTCTATTATTTGCTCATCTATTATTTGCTCCTGTATTGTTTCCCCATCTCCTATTTCCCCATCTCTCATCACAGCTTCATCATTATAAGGTCCCTGATTTTTCTTAGATATAAACAATGATCTTGCTTTATCTGAGGGCGATAATTCCTCACTTTGATTCTTGGCCAAGTCTTTTCTAAACCATAAAGGATGTCCTTCAGTTGAGAAGATCCAATTCTTATTACTCATTTGTTTAGAATGTAAAAATACTTCCTCTTGCTCATCAAATAAAAGATACAAATACTTTAAAGTCTCACTCAATACAAATGATTCCATCCTATCTTGATACTTGCCTACTCTTAAATCTTGTAATCCTTTAAACCCACACTTTGCTTTGAATTTGGTTTGAAACAATTCCAAGATTCGTTCACCAATTCTTAAGTACATAGGATCTCTAGTGGCTCTATATAAATAATAAGTGGATTCTATGAATTCGGGTCTTAATGGGTACCATTCTAATCCAATGATATTGTTTGAGTTCACTTTTTCTTTAGGTAATAAACAATTCCATCTTTCAGGTATCAGATCAAAATGATCCCATAATTTCATGAAAACCATATGCGTACCTATAGCATCTTTTAATTGCCCTGCTAACACTTGAACACCGGTCCAGAAAGCTGATAACAGATCAATCCAAATAGTGGTATCTAACCCATCAACTGTTCCTATATTTGCAAAAATTAATGATGTGAATTTATCTATTGACCCTTTGGCCAGATGGGTCATCAATGCTCTGTAGGATTTTTTAAAAACACTCCACATATGACTATCATCAAATAAAATCGACAGTTTCACAGCATACTCATAAAATGAATCAATGGAGGCACCTATCCCAGTAATAGAATCTTTCCATTCACTTTTGATTGGGGAGATGGTCATTGGCAATAACCCCAATTCCAGCCTACTGGTCCAAATCTTCCAAAATGTCAATTGACTGTAATATTCATAATCTGGATTGCCTGTCAATTTCGATAATAGAGTGAACTCTAATACTGGTGTAGTTGCTCCTGAAGTACATGTTTCTTGTTGTAATTGGTACGGCACACCCGTTACACCTTTGGAAAGATTGATTCTTGGTACTGGGATCTTACTTGAAGTTTTAAATGCTGGCAAAAGTCGAGACCCAAGATCATTGGCCATGTTCAATAGAAACCCATCATAATTGTTTGCAATACGTTGATAATTCGGATCTTTCAAATTCAAATCAGTAAGAAGAAGATGTGTTGATAATAATCCACCTAAAGATCGTATAGTGATTTCAAATACTTGGATAACAACGTCTTGTTTGAAATAAGTGTGTTGTTGCAGTTTTAAGTACTTAAGGGACATCTCTAAATCATCCCATTTTTCCATGATAATTAAAGTGTCTAAACTATCCAACAATGTCAGTGATATGTTTCCCATAGCATCATTCCTTATAATGTCTTTTTTATCTTTGAAATTAGGTCCATATGGTTGACAACTGATCGGTCTTACCTCATCATGAGGGAACCCATTATTTATATAAGAATCCCATGCATGATCAAATAATGCTTTTGTATTTTGTTTGAGGTATTGGAGATGTTGAGGTGTGAAGGAAGAATTGAAAGTTTCCGCTAGTAATGTAGGGATTAGTAGAAGATATATAAATGAATAATTTATGTACTTCATTACTAAGATCGCGTAAATTATCGTGGTGGATCAGTTACGTTATCGCGTAAGTTATCGTGGTGGATCAGTTACGGTATCGCGCAAGTTAACGCGGGACTTGGTTATAAGGTTGTAGCATAAGGCGAAGAAAGCTTCAATAAATAAAGCATTTCATATCAAAAAAGGTTCAAACCATCACAAAATTACACAAACACCTTCCATATATTAAATCAAAACATTTAAACCCTAAAAAGAAATCTAAAATAATTTATATATTCATCAACCAAAGGGTTGCAAATTATGCTACAAACACCTCAACTACTTCCCAAAAATTCTATTAACTTGTGTCAATACTTGACCACTACCAAACCATAATGTGAAAATAACTAATACCACATTAATGAGCACCAAAAGTAATCCATTCAACATAAACCTAGGGGCAAATATCTTCCATACCATTAAATGTCTTCTAAAATGAGCAGTGAATATGAAACTTGATAAACTTAAAAGGGTTTGATATGTTAACATCGTAGTAATAACAGTTATAATCTGTGATAAAATAGTTATAGGTTTATTGGTAGGTGGGATTTTCCATAAAGTAATCAAAGGAGCACTCAAACAAACAATTATAAATGAACCAAAAGTGTTCAATAAAATATTAAGGTGGGTAAAAGGGAAAATAATTGTTTCATTAGTCATAAATCCAACTTCCCAATGAATTGATGGGATGGTTGCTTGGTGACCGGTGGAGAAAAAGTGTTGATATCCTAATAACGCAAATAATATAGGACTGACCAAGTTTCTTCTTAAATCTAATAAATCAATGATTTCTAAGAATGATAGTAATTGAATAAGAAGTCCTGCAATTGATATAGCACCTAATGGTTTTGAGACTAACATTATACAAATAGTGAAATTTATCACCAATAATAAATATGATGAACCATAAACGTTTTCATAACCTAAAATAGTTGCAGTTGGTTTCAATTCAGGAACATCAGCATCCAAACTATCTGGTTCAGAAGAAGCAGGAATGATTTGTTCTGGAGGAGGGGGTCTTGATAAATCAATTTTCACACATAATGGACCTCTTGTCCAACCATAATTAGCTGCAATTAACGCTATAAATAATACTATTCTTGCAATGGCAATTTTGAAGGATTTAAGAATATTCAACGTGAATGGGATATTGAATTTCTTTAATAAGTCAGCATTATTTTCCACATATTCGAATGTCCAATTGAAAGCATTCAAAATTAATAAAAATTTCATCCCGGTTCCAATCCATAAAGGAGCAGCTGAATGATAAGAATTGGATAATTTATAGAAAGATTTAATCATTAAAGGTAATAAAAATGCAACACCGTGCAAAAGTAAAATAGACCACCAAGTCATTTCAAAAGTTGGTCTACATAAACCTCCTTGTTCTTCACGACATAAATTAATCATTGAAATTAATCTTGATACTAAAATGAAAGTGAATGAATGAATCAATCCAAGAATTCTTTGGTTGGATGATAATCTATGATTAAGTAATATGGAAATAAAACATCCTACACCAAATGTTATAATGAAGAAATGAATCATCTTATCTTCCCATATAACATAAGAATTGGATGCAAAGATTAAACAATGTAATACTATGAAAGTTAAGCCAAAAAAGGACCAAGAATTGAAACTATAGACGAAAAAGTCATAGATTTGATGAATTAACCATTGAACACTAAATCTGTCCATTATAGGAGCCCAGAATCCTATTATCATACCAATAGCAACTCCTGTACCAATACAATGTTTCAAAGTTAAATTATGAGGCATAAGTACTATATAAACGGAAATACTAAGTACCATACCTAACAAGGACATAGCAATTACTGAGCCAATGAATTCAAATGACATAGTAGATACTCTAACTGAAGGTATAGACCTTGAGTATGCTAAAATGAACAAAAAGGAGAATAATAAAAGAAGAATTCCCAAAACGATGAATTTCAAATCAAATCTAGCCCATAATGTCTTGCAGTGTTCTAAAGATAAATATTGATATCTTTTAGCCTCTTCTATCAATTGAGAATGATATTTTTTGGTATTGCCGAATTTTTCATAATTGTTAATAAAATGTTCGTATTGTTGATTAAGATCATGATTGGTTTTTAAGATATTTGAAGATTGTCTAAACCTATGAATTTGTTGTGAGGTTTTATAACTTGCCAAAGCTAAGGTCTTAGTATCAAAGGCTTCATCTATTGGGAATCCTAAATTATTATGCGGTATTGGTACTCCCATCAATAAAGAAATAGTTGAAACAAGATCAACTTGATTTACTGATCTATAATTCTTTCCTAAATCGGCAATATCATATTCTTGTTTAGGTTTAGGATTAAAATTGAACTTCTTATTTTTAGTGTACATAAATAAAGTTGTATCTTGTTCATCTCTTGAATCACCACCATGGTTACCAGTAGAATCCATTCCATGATCTCCAATGACAACCAACATGGTTTGATCATCCATTTGATTGATAATTTTTTCAATATTATCATTCATTTGTTGAAGTTTATCTTTCATGGAGTAATGGTTTGGTCCATATCTATGACCTATATGGTCTACACCCAAGAAATGACCAACAATCAAGTCCCAACCGTTATTGGTTTCTAGTAATGGATAAAGATGCTTTAAAACACCATTATCAACCGTATGGATATCCCAAACATTTAATGAAGGGTAAGGGAAATTTAAATCCGGATGGATGTATTTCTTGAAAAGAGCCTCCCATGTATCATCACCCATGAACGCTATGGTTTTATTATGATTGTATAATTGAAGAATCCAATTATCTTCATCGATCTCTTCCCCGTCAAAGTTTGAACCAGCGTCAAGAAATGTTGGTAAGGATCCCGTAGTTAATCCCTTTAAACGAGGAAACGTCGTGGTAGGTGGATCAGATATAAACTTTAACAACGACGCTTTCTTAGGCTCCTTTTGGGCCAATTCATATAATATAGGGAAATTATTATGATAATATTTATCAGATCCATCAACTGGGATGACGAAATCAAACCTTAACGCATCAATTACTAAAAAGATGGTCTTGTCTATTACTGGTTCCATACAAGGTTTGATTTCATCATTACAGTTGGATATCACATCTGATACATCTCTCGATAAGAGAAATCCTTGAGTAAAGAAGATTATGGAAATCAACTGTAGTACTCCGAAAAATGTGAGTACAAACACATAACCAAGAAACGTTATTCTTAGCTTTTGTTGTCTTACTTTAGACCGTGCCTCCATGGTATGAATCGCGGTTAAGAGTTTGAAATGCGCGGATGAGCATTGGAGGTAGGTGGGAGTGAGTAGGTTATTTAAGGTTTGGGGACGAATGAAAGAGGATGGGAGTGTTGAGGCTTTGGGGGTGATGCCCTAAATATGGTGTACTTCAAAAATACATTTACTTCATACTACTTCCCTATACTGGTGAAAAAAAAAATAATTACCATGTGAGAACCACTATATTACACTACTTATCAATCTACAAATCTCTACATTTCGCTACAACAACAGTGCAGGCTTTTTCTTAGACTCTTTACTCTAAACTATGATCAATCTGACTCAAAAAATCATCATCAAATGCCCCACCTTCAATTATATCTCCATCTCCTTGGAAATTTATTAAATCTCCCATATCATCAACAATGTCCTGTTGAACATTCTGACCTTCAGGTCTTTGGAATAAATTATTAATATCATCGAGATTTTTATTATTTTGTTGAAATAAAAAGTTATTAGTGAATTCGAAATTATCATTTTTGTCCTCCATTGGTAAGTTCCCATTTTGTTTGCCATTACTATTCAAATTCATCATAGAATTAATCAGTCTAGGATTATAATCTTTTGGTGCCTCTTGTACATTATTATTCTTTATAGAGTATTGCTTATATGTTTGGATTGTTGATAACCTCTTATTGTTTCTTTCTTCATACTCTTTAAGAATATTATTATACTCTTGTTCCAATTTATTTAATGATTCTTCATCATTCAATTCTTGAGTCAACTGTATTAATTTTTCAGTCTTTTCTCTTTGGAATTTATAATCATCATCAAATTCAACGTCCACTGGGGTGGATTCTAATTGTTTTATTGTATCAGATAATTTATCATTGACATATTTCATCACTTCATAATCACCAAAATAGATCCCTTCTGGACCTAATGTTTTAAGATAAGCATTCAACTCTTGTTCTGACAATTCCTTAGGTCTTTTGGGGTGTTCTGGAAATGATGAAGGTGGTATGATTTTATCAGTATGGTAATACTTTGATGTTACACTTTCCAAGAGTTCTTGGTTTTGAATTAACCTGGCTAACGCATCATTACGGAACGATATTAAATCACTTTTATCATGTAATGAGTGAGTAGGTTCTTCTTTAATAGGTTGTTTGACAGACTGTGGTTGTGAGATATGTTGGGGAATTCCTGTATTCACCTTATTACGACGTCTTGGTCTTCCAGGATGTGCCATTATGGAAGTGCGAGTTTTGTTGTGAGTGAGGTAAGTGCGATAGTGTTTTTGCGCGAATAAAGTCAGTGGTGAGCTTAGCACCGTATTTAGTGCGATATTTAGTGCGATTAGTTGCGTACTATTTACTGCCTTTGGTACCTGCGGTTTTGTGCCTGAGATTTTACTCGCCTCAAACTCATCGCTCAATTCTTATCAATACTTTACATACATTACAAATCAAATCTACCATTTATAAACTCTTCATCATCTCCATTATCAACTTCCATTTCATCTTCATCTTCTTCCTCTATTTGTTCATCAATCACATCTTCATCTGGTGGTAAATTTGGGTTTCCTGGAATAAATGATCCAGGATTCTTAAATGCATTTATACGATGAGACTTACCAAAATGATCATCCATTGCTGAAGCATCTACATATGTGAATCCTTTGAAATTAGCTTGGATACCTGGACTTAAAGGTGTTGAAGCTAATTCCATTTGTTTACGTAAAACTGATGTTGATTCATTGGTAAACTCAGGATCAAAATTTGATGTATCAGTTTCTGAAGTTAAATGTGGTTTAAATGGTGGTGGTATCGACTTGGATTTCAATAATTCCCAATCAATATCATGGAAGAATGGATGAGCCTTCAATTCTCTAGCATCATTTATGGATCCTAATCTATGCTTTGGATTTCTATTTAATAAACCTTTAACAAATGATCTACCTTCGGGGCTTAAAATTTCTTTAGGAAATCTTACTTTTCCAAAGGCAATATTCTTATACATTTGTTGAGTATTTTCAGCATAAAATGGTGACCATCCACAACACATTTCAAATATTAAAACTCCTAATGACCAAAAATCAACCATTTTTGTATATCCAGATTCATCTAATAACACTTCAGGAGCTAAATATTCAGTAGTACCACAAAATGTATTAGTAGTACCATCATTATTCAAATTAGCTTTGGATAACCCAAAATCACATAAAACTATATGTCCATTAGCATCTAATAAGATATTTTCGGGTTTTAAATCTCTATAAACTATATCATTATCATGTAAATGCTCCAAAGCTAATACTAATTCAGCAATATAAAATTTAGCTCTGTCTTCAGGAAACCTTCCTTCCTTTTGTAAATGCCAAAATAATTCACCTCCACTCATATAATCAGTGACTAAATATAAATCAGTTGGAGTTTGGAAACTAAATTTTAATCCAACAATAAAAGGAGATTGTGCAGCTGAGGTTCTTACTAAGATATTACGTTCACCTATAGTATGAGCAATTTCTTTCTTTTTAACAATTACTTTCTTACTTAATACCTTCATGGCATAAATTCTATTATTATCATTCTTCTTAACTTGGTAAACTTTACCGAATGTTCCCTTACCTAATAGCCTCAAAATTTCAAAATCGGATGGGCCGTAAGTTTTAGCAATTATTGAGGTATATTCCCATTTAACTTTGATAGAGCCACTAACTCTCTCACCAATTACTCTTGAACTTAAATTAAACCAATTTCCACTTTTATTATTATAACTGAAAGGTTGAATTCTGACATGACCTAAAAATGAATCATCAGTGGCTGCATCATAGACAGAAATGTCAATCTCGGATTTATTACCAACCACATCAAATATGGCTTCATGATTCCATATTGGGTTGGAGATTCCAACACTATAATCACTCATAGTTAAATGTGTCAGAGATGATTGTCTTTGATATAAATTCCTAGGATTGATCTCGTTCCTAATGATATTTGGACTCTTACTAAAAGATCCTGGAGCATGAGTCACAAACTCACTACTTTCAAATGTACATACAACATAAGGTTGACTATTGGATGAATGAATTAATAAATTATTTGCTTCCACAATGATGACTTTTAATTTTCCTTTTGGAGCAGGATTAGCTTGGTTCATATTAGTTTGACCGGTTTCATCCGTAGTGATGATTACTGGGTCATCAGTATTTGAAGTTACTGGTTGAATTTGTGGTTGTGTATGAGATTGGTTATGAATATGATTAGTTCCATACCCATCCCCTTGTTGTTGTTTAAAAGTTTTAGTTAAATCTTCACTAGTGTTGGATGTAGTTCCATACACTAATGAATTATCACTAACCGCCGTGGTAGGGGTCACGTTGGCCAATGATTTGGGATAAATTTTACCTTGATCGTCATCTTTCTTTAATGAACTAAATCCAAATATAGTCTTAGCAAAATCAGCCATTATACTCGTATTCTCTAAAATAAATTATATATGCTACTAATGCATCAATATGAACTGAATTAAATATTATGACACTGAAAAAAATTACTTATGTTTTTTATGGGGAGAATCGTTCACGTGACACTATTTATGACTTAAGGAGTCTCTATGATTATTCTATTAATTATTAAATATAAGTGTCTATAAGATTAGCCTTATTAATTGTCTATTAAGGATAAAAACCTCCTTGATTTTTTTCGGCTTCTTTTCTCAAAAAATTCTCTGCCTAGTTAAGCGAATAATAAAAAAAAAAAAGAAACTATGGTTGGTTTTGGGATTTGCTTTTGCTAATGGTGTTATCTTAGGAGTTAAGGGTATTTATTAAATTGATGGGGGTAAGGAAGAGGTATTATGGAATGTTTAATTATTCATTTTATTTGCTATTGGTCATATACAAATAAGGTAGTGTGTGAGGCTGCAAAAAACAAGTATTCCTACATCAACTCAAAGAACGGAATTCTTTGAAATTTACTAAAAATGAAATTTCTGCTGGACTGACAATTTGCTCTTATAATTGGATCCCTTACAGATCATTTTTTTATGTATGTTTTAACCTAAATTTACTATGTATATGATTGTGGAATGTTCATGCATTTAAATAAACGAAAGATTGGGTAAGGTACCCGGTTTCCGTAGTAGGGAAGTTTGAGTCAAAATTCACTGTACAGAATGCTAAGATGGCCATTAAAGAAGGTATTTATCACTGTATCAAAACAATTTAGCCATGTAAATAAGCACTGTAGTGTTGTTGCATTCAATTCGTCTATCTCATGGTTATGATACTATTATCTATGGCCAGAGCTTGTGATTTCCTTTTTCCGGGTTTAAACGAACATGTTTATTGCTACGGACTTTCTCCGATACTTTTATTTAAGAGCTATTGGTTTTGTTGCAGTATTGCCATACTTGTAACCTTTGGATCTCAACTCCTTTGCCTTGGCAGGATCTGATGCAGTACTTTTACGTTTAGATCTGGTATGTGCACGACGATTTGATGCTCTAAAATCCCACCATTGAGAGCACATCTGATGTAAGCATTTGCTTATAGGTTGATACCTATTTAGGTCAATAATAGTCAAGGTTTTATAAGAATTGATTTAATTTTAATATTTTTGTTTTTTTTAACCCATAGATATTCTTATATAGAGATTTAATTGTTGACTTATATTGGATCATTAGTTGTTTGGTAAAGACACGCTATTCACCATTCATTAAATTTAATATAAATTTAAACTAATAATAAATTATTAACCTAGCTTTATAAAATATATTTCCTTAGATCTATCTTCTAAACTTTCATTAAATATCATAGACCTCTAAAGTTAACGACTTACAATCTTCTCATAAAAGTTCGCGAGTGAAAAATTATCATCAACGATGTTAACGTTTATAAGACAGTTATCAGCCAGTAGCGTGTTGAATAAATTCGATAAGTACTACAAAGTTACCAAGTATGTTAAGAAAATTGACACATCTATCTACAAAGAAGGAGATATTATAGATAAAACCGTTAATATCCCAAGATTCAAACAGCATTATCCAGATTATCCATATGAAACCTTATTCTTTAAACAACAAAACAGAGGTCTTTATGGTGGTTTACAAAAGACATCATCCAAAACTTGTAGTGAAAGTAAAAATAAAAACTTAAGAACCCACAAACCAAATATCGTCACAGCTTCATTATATTCAGAAGTCTTGGATAAGGTTTTCAAGGTCAAAGTAGCCACTAAAGTGTTAAAGACTATCAGTAAAGAGGGAGGATTGGACAATTATGTGTTAAAAGACAAACCAGCAAGAGTTAAAACTATGGGGAAAGTAGCATGGAGAATAAGATATGATATAATGATGAAACAACAATTACAAGAATTAAACATAGACAATACTACTACTAATACTGTATATCATGTCGATAATAAAGGAAGAAAGATAACAGCTGGTAGAAAAAAGTTGTTAAAAGCACTTTATGCATATGTTAGACTTGATAGCTATGAAAAAATTGATTATAGACAATTTTTGGCTGGTCATAGTTACAAAACAACTGATGAGATAATTGATCTTTTAGAGACATATGGCTATGATTTCACACCTATAACGTTAGGACGTTCCAACCCCCTTACTAACGGATCTGCTACTTCTGAATCTGTCACCAGTAACAGTAATGCAACCGCTACTGCTTAAATAAACTCATGTAAATAAATATATCATTAAATATCGCTAACATTACCTATCTATATGTAAATATTCACGTGACTTTCGCATAGTTAAAAACACAGTCACAAACTCTCAGGATTCCAAAAAAAATTTTCGTGAGAAGACTTCAAAAATATTTCTCACCAAAAATTTTCATTTTCCTTATAGAACATTAAGTTATCATGGTTAAAACTGGTATGTAAAAATCCATGGAATTCATAGGATGTGTTGATTAATAGTGTGTTAATGATGTAGATTCTTTATTTTATATTTTCCAGACGTTTGAAATATTTAAGATTAGTTCATTGAAGGAAATCCTAGAAAAGTATTCATCAGCCTTTTAAGTATTGAAGAGTATAGAAATAGTTAAATATTAGTGAAGATTTCTAAAAAGCAAAGAAATATTAATATTGAAGTTAAATCAATTCATTATCTAAAGTTGTCCCTCAACAATGTCAAATTCAATATCAATTAATATCCATTCTTCACACATCATCACACTTAACTCCCATCATCGTAAATATGAACAATTACTAACATTCAGGAATCGCCGTTGGTTTAAATAAAGGTTACAAAGTTACCCCAAAAGAAGTCACCCCAAAAATTTCATACAGAAAAGGTGCTTTATCTAAAAGAACTTCTTTCGTCAGATCTATTGTTAAGGAAGTTTCTGGTTTAGCCCCATATGAAAGAAGATTAATCGAATTAATCAGAAATGCTGGTGAAAAGAGAGCTAAGAAATTAGCTAAAAAGAGATTAGGTACTCACAAAAGATCTTTAAAGAAAGTTGATGATATGAATAAAGTTATTGCTGAATCAAGAAGACATTAAATCTTGGTATAACCTTGTATATCTATAATAATCCACGTTTCATTGAATTGTCTCTAATTTGTAAATCAAAAGCGCTGAAGAGTATGTAGCTGTGTGACCACGCTGTAAACACGGTATGAACTTTGCGTAAACTTAGCGTGAGCTTAGGGTGAACACCGCATCAGGTGTAGAGCGAAGGTGGAGGGAAACTCTCGCATTTTGTTATGTTAAGAAATAGATTAATAACACAAAGTATTAGGAGTATATCCCATGCTACACCACCATCCCACTTTACTAATGGAGAAATACCACCAAATTTCGATCAATTAGAAAAATCAACGATTAATACTGATGTAACGCCTCCAACAACTCCAGTAACACAAAATCAAAATCAGTCCAATAATCATGGGGAAAGACCTTTGAGAGAACTCACATCATTGATTGCTATGTTTACTTTAGGCTACATAGCAGTAGACAATTACATAAATAGGATCAAACTAGAAAAACTAAATAACGAATCAACTTCAATTAATTTGAAAACTCTTCAAATCCAACAATCTAACTTTGCTCAAGCCCGTAAGAAACGTGACTTACAGATGTTATTGGAACGTAAAGATAATGAAAAGAGGAGTTTCAAGATGCAATTGCATATAGCCATGTTAAGGCAACAATTGGAACAGAATGGGGTGGATCCGGTGGTAATTGACAAAGCATTAAAGGAATTTGATAGAAATGTAAAGATTGATAATTCTATAAGGAATTTAAGTGGTCAGAATCTTTGGTTGAATGATGATAGTGAATTGAAGAAGTATTTACCTGATGTACATGATTATGATAAGAAGGATTAAGGATATAGAATTGTCAGACTGGGATGTGAGAGATTTGAGTGGGTTATGAAGTGGAGAGTATATATGGATTTCTAAAAAATAAATACGATTAGTTGAACAGTAACAAAACCTGAACAGAAAGTACTTATTAAAAATCATTCAAAAAGAATCATCTCTCTCCCAATCTATGCCCATGCCATCTTTCTTATAACGCACTTACTTCACCTCATATCATCGACTCCGGGTAACTCGTCCTTAAAACCAAAAAATCGATGGTGCAAAATTTTCATACAATGTCTTTAATGTAGGCGCCCATTAGAGTCACGGTTTATATGATATCCACATATAATCAATAACCACTCGTTTGGTTGTACGTGCTCGGGTAAGCCTTAGATCAAATGGTTTATATGGCCTCCTTGTCGTGTTAATCTGAGTGGTTAGCTATGCGGTTTTAAATCAACATTCTCCTTATGCTTATTAACATATTTTTATATATATAATATAAGGATAAACTATTAAGCATGATCTTGACTTTGATGAACTTGAATTGTTTATACGTATATTGAGTCCAATCTTTTATTTAATCCATATTTAAACTGATACCATTCTTATATTGATCTGTATCTTCTTTATTTACAAGTATTAATGAATTTCTTGATTTAAGCCCTCCTTGTTTCAAGAACTGTTGCATCTATCATCCCCAACTCCCTCTGTTTTAATTTCAATTGTAATAAGTTCAATTTAGGACAACAAGTAGTTTGTTTGTCACCATTCTCTTCATAATGTTTCTTACAACAAAGGTATAACTGGTCAATTAATTTAGTACATTTGCTTTCATTATATCCATTCTTTGTTAAACAATCCTGAATAGCACAGGCTTCTGGCTTACAGGGTTCCAGCATTTTATCGAATTAAATCACGATGATTGCTTAGAGATGAGCAAGAAAAATGAGATATGGTTCATGCGGTTATTCACATAAAGTCACGTTAATTCATACATTAATTCTATACCACTTACGTCTATCCTAGATTTGATTATTTCAATCCTAGTGCCAACTTAATTACACCAACTCTACCCCCAATTCTCATCTTAATCCATAGGTAGTAACTCAAAATAAATACCCTAACCCACAACTGTCTCATCTAAATCAGTATGATAGTCATCCTCATCCAACTCCAGTGGTTCATAAATTACTAAAGGTATAAATTCATCTTTTGTCTCTCTTATGGTTTCATTCTTCTTAAATACATAGAATGTTGCACACCCACTGAATATACAAACCAAAATTGAGATTAAACCCCATCTTGATAAATGCCACCTTAAACTTTCAATTTCTGACCTCATGGCACTATTTAATTCTGTAGTAATCTTATGGTTAGTTTCTTGAATTTTCAACATGATTTTCTTAGAACTCAATGTATTTTCTTGTTTCTGATCATTAATGGTAACTTCATTATTATTTTTCAATTGTAAGAAATCATTGTTTAATTCATCACTTATCACATTGAAATCACGCTCCAATATATTTATCAAATTTATAAGCTCATTAATATGCGTTTCCCTGGATCTTGTGATATCAACTCGTAATTCTTGTTGGGCACTTTCGAATAAATATCTCTCATTTTCTAATTCAAATAATTGGGAATATTTCGTTGATAATTTACTAAGTTTGAAGTTTAATTGCACTAATAATAAGCTGATAATTTCATTACTTTGATCCTTACTGAACCCTGCATTTTGTAATTGTTTATAAACTTCATAAGTATCCATATAGGGTTCCATTTTTTCGAAAATTGTTGTAAGGTAATCTTCTTCTCCTAACTCTTCAGGTGTTGTATCTGCTTCTAATTCTAATATGGATTCTGTGATTTGTCCTGTCTTTATTCGTTCATCTTTCTCTTGTAAAGTTGTCTTACCATTTGCTTGTATACTTTCTTCTTCTGCTTCTTCTTTATTGTCTGGTTTTGATTCTTTATTTTCTACTTTTGCCTCGGTATCTTTTTGCTCTGATGAGTTATTTATTGGTATAGATTTATCTTGCTTCAACTCTTGTGACTTGTTATTTAACGTTATCCCTTGATTCAAATGATTATTTGTCACCTTGGCTGTATGAGGTGTATTACTATTAATATCCTTCCGTATTACTGGGGTGCTACTTATCCATCTTATATTTAACCTATTCACTCTAGCTATCCTAGCATACTTAAACATTGAGCCCTTTTTATTTTTGTTTCGCGCTCTCTACTTCTGCCGTACCTGCTGATGACCGTAATAACTTAAGCCTTTAATAAATGTTTTAACATTGAACTTATCAGGTTGGTTATAAACAATTGTAGATTTAGAAACAACTGATGGTTTATAGCCATATAATCTAACTGAAGAGGATTCCGGAATCATTATTAAATCGGTAGACATTGGTAACTTATTTAGATCATCAAGTCTAGAATCAATTAAATACACTTTGAATTCAGTGATATCTTCATCGATCCAATCTTCCTGTATGTGGTTTGTGGGTCTACTATCAGTATTTTGAGATTGTATGTCAATTTGTAAACAATAGCCACTCTCTAAATCAATAAGACTAATTATTGGTAATGCTTTCCTTAACGTTTCTTCGTTACCACAACACTTCAATTGTGAATCAAATTCACTAACAATGAACTCTTTAATAATTTCTAAACTTTCAGTGACATTTTGTCTCCACAAACTTCCAAATGGCTCATAAATATTAACAAACTCAATGGGACTGAATGCACTCCATAAAATAAATTTACTGATATCAGATAAAATCCGAAACTTCTCTCCAACTATAAATAATCTTTTTTGTGTAAAATATTCATTCCTCTTTAAAATGGCTTCACTTACTTCCCTTTCATTCGGAACTACAAGTTTTTTTTCGTTATCAAGATAAGGTTTAGGGATTGCATTAGGCTTGTAAGTTCCGTAACCTTTCATCCGTAATATCAAACAAACTGAATTGGGCAAAGATTTCGGTTCTGGGTAAAAATCCAAGATAATGTTTAACGAGTTTCGATCAACATTAATAAAGCCAAATTGAAATAATTTGACTATCAATTGTACGAATTTTTCAAATTGCAAAATATTTAAAATCAAAGTATTATAAATGATGATTGAAATTTTCCACAAGCTATACAAGAACTCATACCAATGTGACAAATTTGAATATATCATATAGATAATCAATAATAAGATCCTTGAGATGTGTACTTTAAGGATATCATAAGTGGTGATATTTTTATCTGGATCTAAAGCATTAAAAAAAGTTTTACTTTCTTTAAATCCTAGATCTGTAAAATCTGAATGCTTCATAATCGACAGGAAGTCGACATTGACCAATTTTGTTTCTGACATTTATGTTTTGTTATGTATCATAAATTGGTTGCAAAATGCGAGTGATAAATCAATGGGAGTATGTTGGTTGGGAAATTTAATGGGATGAGAACATTCTTTGATTTATTTGATACTTGCTTTGTACTATAGATAATCACAAATTAATGAAGGTATAATAAATAGCTCTATAGATATTTGTTCAAGGTAAATTTATAATTATAAAAAAATAAATAATGGGTGCAAAAAATAATGAAGGAAGCGAGGTTCGAACTCGCGCGGACAACTGTCCAACAGATCTTAAGTCTGCCGCCTTAGACCACTCGGCCATCCCTCCAATTGTTGGAAGAAAAGGCGCAGTAGTACAACCTGTGCGAATATATTTCATTAAAAGACCCTTACACCACGCCTGGAGGTTTTGTTTTGTAAGAAATTAAAGGTTTTCTTATGTATATAGATAGGTAGATTGTTTGGGTATAATGATAATTACTTTTTAGTTTAAAAAAATAAAACTGGAAAAATTCAAACTAGCTATAGTCATTATTCTTCATCATCACTATACTAATCACAGAATAAAATTAGCTACAACGAATATCACCAAACAAAAACTTCATAGTGGGTTTCATAGTCATATAATGGTCCTAAAAGTCGAACAATGAACATATAAATACTTGGGTGAGAAAAGAATAGGTGTTTTACTTGCGCTGAGTCATTTTGAACCGCTAATTTATTCTTTCTAGATACTAGCACAATAGGGCTCAAGTAATTAGTATATTTTGGCGGACTAGTGACTATATATGTAGGGTTATTAGAAAGAATGTGCGATCAGTATAAAATTATAAGTATATATCTATAAAAATTAACAGCATTATTTTATAAAATACTTTCCCTTTTTTTACCGTTTCTATTTATATTTCATTGGAACCCTTCATGGAAATCCAAACTTCAACCTTTACTTAAAAAAAATTTTTATTAAATTTATTGCATTATTTGCAAAAAGTTGCAAACTTTACAGCCGCACATTAATATTATAAACCCTTTAAAAAATAGAAGAAAAAAAAATATCAGAAAAAATATCAGAAAAAATAAAAATACTAAAAATTTATATTATTGAACATATATACCGAAACCAGGCTAATAATTATCGAAATTATTAAGAACTAAAAATTTAAACTAAACCAGTTGGAACAGCAGTTGGAAGACCAGTTGGAATAGAAATTGGTAAACCTGATGGGACTGGTAAACCTGAAGGAACTGGAATGTTGGATGGTAAGTTACCAATAGCTTGTAATAAGTCACCAATGATTGGTAAATCACCAATAAGTGGAAGCAGACCAAGAACTCCTAATAAGGAAGCAAGTGGAGTTAAAAGGGTGATGAATGGTTGTAATTGAGCAGTTAATTGAGAAACAACATCAGTTGGTAAACCAGCTGGTAAGTTAGTTAAGACACCAGTAGGTAAAGCACTTAAAGCACCAGTTGGTAAGTTAGTTAAAGCACCGGTTGGTAAAGCACTTAAAGCACCAGTTGGTAAAGCATCGGTTGGTAAAGCATCAGTTGGTAAAGCATCGGTTGGTACAGCATCAGTTGGTAAAGCACCAGCAGCAGGAGCAGCAGAAACATAAGCAGCAATTGAAGCTAATTGGAAAACAGTTGAGAATTTCATATTTTATTTATTGATAGAATTAATTGATTGAGTTGATTGAATTAATAAAGAAATGAAAGGAAACTTGAGCTACCTTTATAGTTTTTCAGGATAAGAAGATATGCTAAGATAAAGTAATTTAATTAATTAGGTATAGTAATTAAGGGGGAACTTGAACCGTATATTCATAACCTTTATATTGTGGTGGCAGGAAAGACCCAAAATTAATGATTTAGACAACAGTACTTACACAATTAAAGTTACTGGCTAAAATTCCAGATTAGTGTGGACAGACATTGATAGAAATTTCAAGTGGGTAGAATAATATCAATCAGCAAATAACTACCATTGATTAGCAAAGAAATTGGAAGTTAGAACCCTAAAGTACAAGTATTGACGAAATATAGACCCTAATAGTCATCGATAATGAAGCAAAGAATAAACTATAGAAAGATGGCTGGTAAGCCTGAAGTTAATAGCAATAAACAAAGGGGTGTTCCTAATGTGGCATACCCCATCGCCACTGACTAATTAGGAATGTTATTGTTCGAATATCTTCTAAGTGGTTGATATTGTTGTTTCAATAGAGGGTCTTTGTAAGTTGTATGCAGGCAATGATGGAATATCTTGTTAACAATTAGAAGAAGCGGGTGTGCGATGTTCAAATTATCTTTAGGCCAATAATTCGCTATATACAGTGGTAATTACCTCCACATGGGTACAAACTAACAATATAGGGGTCATTTTAATAGATGATGTATTTTCAAGGGTATTAGATATCCTGTATGAATTATTTCCCGGGTGTTAAGGATCCTGTATGAATTAACTCCATGGTAGGTATCCTGTATATATTAGAAACCTAGTACTAAGTATCCTGCATACGCGCGCTTAGTCTTCTCAATCAGACAAATTTTTCAAAGTACCAGTTAAGTATGGGTAAGTTGAAAAAGAGAAGAAATCAAAGGAGACATAACCCTATAGCCCGTGGTGATAAGTCACAGAATAACTCCAAAACCAATGGGACTGAAAATGATAAACTTACAAAATCAAAAGCTAAGATTTCACCATTACTTGAGAAATTAACCTCATCGAGTGCTAATGATAGATCTATGGCTATTGGAGCAATCACAGTTCTTTGTGAAGATGCCAAGATGAGAAATTTACTTTTAAAGGAGAAGCTTGTAACTATTGTTATGCAGCAATGCCTCAATGATCCCAATGACGAAATCATGGTGGAATCTTATGGACTTTTAAGGAATTTAGGTATTGATGAAGGATATGATGTAGTTAAACATTATTGGAGATCAAATATTTGGGAATCTATTGAACTGTCAATTAATAAAATCACTCAATCTTTTAAATATCTACAATCAAATCCTGATATCAGTTCATTATCTAAAAAGCAAAGGGAAGATGAAAAATCAAAACAGTCAGTTTTATATGATTTCACTGAACACGTGATTTCTCTTATAGTTGTAATTGCAAGTGGCTCTATTGATTTATATGATGATGTTTTTGAAAAAATTGACCCTGTTTTAACTTTAGTAGTAGATTTAATTAACTATAATATCAATGGTAATGGTAAATTACCTCAGAAATTATTCAATACACTTTTAGATTTCATTTATGAATTTGCTAATGAATCCAATGAATTTATCACTAAACTTGAAGGTCAAAATTTAAATTTAGACCAATTGCATGCATTTATAACCACTTCATCTAATACCTTAGCTAATACTTATTTACAAGGTATAAGGTTTCATATAAATGAAGTGTTGAATATTGAAACTAATAGATTTGAAGTTAGTCACAGTATATTATCACAATTATTTGACAATTTGGGTTCTATTAATTTAGAGGACTTGAAACAAAACTTAGCAGTTAATACTGAACCAATCACAAAACCTGAGGCTAAACCAGAAGGTAAACCGGAAGATAAACCAAAAGATATTGATCAACCTTTAGGAATTACTGAAGAAAAACAATTGGCACAAACTCATTTACAATCTTTGGAAATTTCTATAGATTTAACATCATCAATTTGGGAATATCTCGCAGATGAAGCTGCTTTACCACCACAGCTTGATCAGTTAATTTTTCATAAAGTTTTACTATCCGTTGTTGAATTAATCAAATTCAACCAACAGAATGATGATATTTTATTATTATCAGATAAACTTTTGATTTGTTTAAACAATCTCGCATGGTTAGTGAATTCTTTAGAACAGATCCCATTGGAGTGGTATGAGAAAAGTCTTCAACTTTGGGACTTGTGTATACAGTTACTTCATATTGATGACGATGATATTAAGAAGAATGGTTTAAGTTTATTATGGGCTATTTCCAAGAGTTTAGGTCCTGAAATCAAACAAAAAATCGATTTACAAATGATTCAGGATTTATTGAATTTAGGTGTTAATTACCTTAAAGAGATTGAAAATGGCCGGTTTGACCATGCTGATATTCTAATGTCGATCATTGGATTTATGGCCCCTGTTTCAGTAATTATTGACAATACTGAAATCACATTTAATATTTCACAATTCATCATGCAAACCATTGAATACTTGATCCAAAATAATCAACAAAATCCTAAATTGATAGAAATTTTAATCGAAGCTGTCAATGCTATTTTTGATATTTTTGGTGATACATATGATTATGATTATGAAATTTTCGTTAAGGGTGATTATCTCTCAAAATTGAGGGTGTTCAATGCGGAATTCAAGCTGATATATAAGAAGATTGATAAGAATAAATTTATAGAATTGAAAGCTAGAGGTGAAGAAACTTGGAATAACTTGGGTAGATTTATTGATTATAAGCAAAGTGAAGTTACCCCACATTAATATACCATGTATGTAATTTAATATAATGATAACTCGGATATTTTTAAATTTTCATTTTGTCATTCAGCTTAGTAAGAGGGCCTTGGACTGAAACGTTTATAACCAAGAGGCTTATAAATTGAAGGTATTGTGAAGTCTAACAAAGCTTAATCGCTAGTGGTCATAAAGAATTAATTTTAGAATATAATTGCGCTATATATGTACCTGACTAATTTCTATAACCCCAAATTAAAGAGCGCAACTACTGTAGTACCTGTCATAAATTTCATTTAGTATGCGCATGATCCAAATTGAGGACATTTGCAACATGATGTAATGCTATAAATAGAATGGTTGCGAAAAATAAACGGTAGCGACGCAAAATACGGTGTCTAATTTATTGATATCCTATTGTGTTCTAAAAATAAAGACATAAGCTATTTACCATTTAGAAGCACTTACGCTATTGTATTTGTCATTTGCGAGGTTGGGTAATTGTGAACGTGAATACGGTTGAATTCATGTGTCGTTTGAAAAACTATTTAAATGACAGATATTCCTTCAAATATTTAACACACAAACTCATTACATTTGCATTCAATTAGCATTCAAAAATCTTAAACAATAAAATGAAATTCTCCACTGCTTTATTCACCGCTGCTTCATTATTACTTGCCAAAGCTGCTCCCGTTGAAAATGAAGTTTCATATACTTTAACAATCGAATCCTCCAATTCCGAAGTTGACGGTAAAAGTGTTAAACCATTCCATGAAGGTGCTGGTATCAATTATGCTTTTCTTATCGATGAGGCAGAAAATTTCAAGTATAACCCTGAAACTCATGTTTTATCACAAGAGATTGAAACCCAAGATGGCACCTCTTCTTATCCATTTAGCGTAAGTGATCATCATATTTTATTTTCAGTAGTTGGAAGTGAACCTGTTTATATCGTCAATGGTTACTTAAGTTATAATGGAAGTACTGCTTCATTTGCTGCTTGTAAAAATACTGGTGATATTTACAAGTATTCTGAAAACACTTACGAATTACTTAACTATGTTGCAGTACCAATTCCAGATAACTGTATTCCAGTTTCTGTTAAAGCTGAGTAAGTTTTAATATTTGATTTTGCATAGTTATCATTCAGTTTTGTCATTTAATTGTTTTTATATTGTTTTTAATAAAAGTCTGGCCAGCTATTTATCTTAGTAGTATTTCATAAATCTTTTTGAAAGATTCTACGTGTCTCTCTTGACTTTATTTATATTAACTCTTTCGAATTTAAGTATTATGAATCTAAATAACTTAAACAGGAAGTTGCAAATCGAATCTTAGAAATACAGAACTTTTATTCAAATACTTACGTTAAAATTAGATTTACTTAATTAATACCTTTGAAATGTAATTGTATCCTCATCACTTTCTTTAGGTTTCATATTAATCTTAATATCCTTAACAATACAATCATATAAACTTAAATACTCCAAAGTAGGAAGTTTACTAAAGTCAAACTCCATGAGATCTAAATGATTGAAACGTATAGCTTTCAATGAATCATTTAATAATAGTTTAGATGGTTCTCTTTCATCATCATATATTGAAAGATATTTCAAATTTTTTGGCGTTTGAATCTGTGGAGCCCTCCATTCTTGTAACTCAAGGTAATCAAGTTGGTCAGGGAAAACTAGCGGATGTGAATATCCACATAATCTTAACCATCTGAGTGTTTCAGGGAAAGTTAATGGATGGGGAATTATACCATTAATACGTAACAGTTGAAGAGTTTGGTTCAACTTTAAGGATTCAATGGGAGTATAATTTTCATCATTGAAAGCAATTGAACAATTAATAAGATTGGGAGGAAGGTGAATGTCAGTAGCCAGTTCAACGTATAAATCCAAGTTTCTTAAATTGACAAGGCTCGAAAGACTTGTCAAATCAACTTCATCAGAATAAATCTTCAAATCTAATGATTGTAAGTTCTTTAGATTAATTATACTACGTAAGTCGATTGCTTCTGTCAGAAGAACCAAATGCTTCAAATTTTCAGGAAATATTAAATCACAAGCTCCTTGTGTATCTAATTGTAATTTTTCGAGGTTTTCTAACTCATAAAAGTCATATATTTCAGGAGATTCCTCATTCATATAGAACCCATTAAGTGTCAATTTTTTTAAACTTTTAGGTAATTGGTTGCAAATAGTTAACCAATCATAAGTTCTTACTTGTAAATCAAGAGCTTCAATAGTCTGAGGTAATTGTAAATTCAATAATAAGTCTTCGTCTTCATCATTAATACGAAGTGAAAGTGTCTTTAATTTAGTATGAGAAAAGTCGGGAATATCTGTGAGGTCTACATCCAACTCTAATTCTTCTAGGGTATTACGCAATGTGAGATCGAGATTGTTTAAATCCGATGCGTCGTGGATGGAGAGGGATTTGATTTGAGGCACCAACCATTTGTTTATATCATTCCAATCAATAGTATCTTCACATGACCGTAATTGATATAATTCGACTTTATTCACAGACTTGGCGATTTTTATATTTTCAACATCGTTTTGCAGATCGATACCAATTTCAACATGAGTAGTCAAGTCTGTGATTTTTTCATAATTTTGCGGCAAATACTCAATTGTATATTGGTCACCATCTATATGTGATAAATCTGCATCGCAAGTATCAAGATGAATCTTATAACGAGAAACTATATGTGGAATTGCATTATGTGCTTTTAAAAAATCCTCACCGTTTTCAAAACTTAAAGTAGTTAATTGATCAGGGAAAAATGGAGGAGTATTATGAAAAATGTTAAGCTCTTCTGAATCACAGACATATCTAGTAGTAGGATGTTCAGGATCATAGCTCCATCTATTTTTCCAATTGCAGGATTTTATCACTTTAGGGATCTTGTCATAAATACCCAATTGCTCCTGGATTTGAAACACTTCATTATAGGTTTGTTTGGGTAAGAATGAAAGAATCTGTTCAACTACTTCATAAGATAAGTCCATTGCTCTGGAAGTTTTATGATGGGCTGTGGTAAAGTGGGATGCCCAATTTACGCGAGATACATGTCACTGTATTTATATTTAGAAGTGATTCATTTAAAACTCGTTTATTTTTCAAAACTACGGGTATGATTAGTAACTTCTATTAGAGGCAAAGGGATCAAAAGTAATATCGTTTATTTTACTATGATAAAGTAAGTAAACTTGTTTGTTTTGACTGGACCTACTATGACTTATCATTTATTTTGTCGCTTATGTCGACAGATTTACGGTTACAAAATTATGTCTTACTTTGACATTTGCTTCTAACTCATAGAAATTGTCATGCTAACTGGCATTAAACGTTTATTGGCTTCTTTTAACTACATAATACTAAAGTCTAATTAAGAACTGTAATCCAGGCTTTATCAAAGCCAGCGCACTCTCGAAGTAAGAGATTATAGATCTAAGAGTTTTCATAAGTTGTTAAGATATAGGGATTTTTAAAAATTATTTATTTTTAATTATTTTCAATCATGCTAAATTTATTTACAAATCATCCTTATTTATCCCGTAACCAGATCCATAACTAGTATTGACGAATTCACCATCACCAACTTTCTTTATTTTAATCTTACTCTCATCGTAGTCACATTTATATAAAGATAATATTTCCAAATTTGGAAGTGTCAGGAAATCGAAAGACATGAGATCATAATTACAAAGATTGAGTTGTTTTAAAGAGGAGTTCAAGTGAAGCTTAGGTGCAATTTTAGTGTCTTCAAACAGTACATCTACATCCTCATCCTCATCCTCATCCTCATCATCCATTTCAGGCAACCAATGTTCAGTTCGTGTTGTAATAGTTTTCCCTGATAAATCGAGACACTTAAGATTGTTTGGGGCTCGAAACTCTCTGTGGGGTGTACATATTTCGAGGTATTCAAGTTCATCAGGAAAATCTAATGGATGGTCATAATCAGTTAGGCGCAACCATCTAATACTTTTGGGGAAAACAAGTGGACTTTCTGACTCACCAATAAACTCTAATGACTGAAGATTTTCATTCAAATCCAAACGTCGATCATCTCTACGATATCTACTAGACATATTGATATAACAATGTTGAAGGTTGGGAGGGAGTTGAAGTGTATTAAAGGAACTTCCTTCAAATTGTAAACGTTTTAAATTTAATAGCTTTGGAATCGTATCAAAATTTGCAAAATAGGAGCAGTCTTTTATTACCAATTCTGTCAATTCGGTCAACGACTTTGTAACATTCGGAAGTGATGTATGTATATCTCTTAAATTAAAGAATTCTTTGGAATCCAAACTTTCAGGGTCTTCTTTGTCCAGTTGTTCTTTTGATGATGGGTCTTCTTGTTCCATTTCTTCTTTTGGGTCTTCTTCCACCGTATATCCCTTTGTGTCTATGCTTGAAAAATCGTAACAGTAAGCCAATCTAATAGTATATTGGGATAAAATATCAGGAATCAACCTATGTGCCTCATGGAGACTATTCTCATTAGGAAGAATAAGAGTTTTAGTGGGTTGGTATGGACTGCTATTGTGAAAATATACAAGCTCATTTATACTACTAACATATCGACGATTAGGATATTTTGGCTCATAAGCCCATTTGTTCGAAAACTCCTCAACGACTATCTCTTTAGCGCTTCTATCATATATCCCAAGAGGTTTATCAATTTCAAGAACTGCATACTGTGTTTCCTTGGGTAAAAAAGAAAGAATGTGGTTGATTATGTCATACAGGAAGTCGGCCAAAATCATCGCTACTTCAAGTAATCTAGTACAAATCGCACCTTTTAAGTAGAAGGGTTGCAAAAATGGTGACTCATAATACCGAGCTGTTAGTCATAATTGGAAATTGAATGACTTTAGAAATAATTCATAATTCCAAAGTTTTCTGTTTTTATTGAAACATTATAAATGCATTCATTTTTTCTTTCCTATAGTAGCTGCTGCTTAAATTGTCATGAAAGTAGTATCAAAGCGTGAGAAGTACATTATAGCTCTATAGTCATTGAATACCTGTATATGATAACTCTCTGAACAGATCTATTCAACAATACCTCTTTAAATAAGTGATCTTGGCAAATTTCTTCGTTGTGTTTTAAGTACATGGCTAAGAATCAGATGAGCACGCATCTCTGCAACAGGGAAATTGCAGACTCCCATTGTAGCCCAAAAATGTAATAGGGAACATTGATTTAGCAGGAATTTAAAATAATGCTTCATATATTGATATAGAAATAATTTAATGTATTTTAATAAATCATTTTCCAATGCTTTTGTTCATTTTCTCCCATAAGTTTGTTCCTACTCGGAGTTATAGGAATTTCGAAAAAGGTTATATTCTCTGGTATTAATTTACGTGAAACGGCTGCAGTTTTTGACAAATGATTCTGGAAAAAATTTGTAGATAGTTAACTTGTCTTTAAAATAAATTTTTAAAGAATAGTTATAAGCTTAATTATTCATATTAATGACACTGTAAGTAAAATTAATTCTACAGAGGGACGCTAAACTTCTTTATCACAAACTGTGAGGGTGAGGAACACTTAGAAATTCACTTAATATTTATCCACTAACAATTGTAATCATCAAAAGTACTACAGAACATTTTCTGGGTTCAAAATGCACAGATTCCAAAGACACCTTTGAAAAATAGAAGTATTTTTGAAGAAGGCCATGACCATAGAATATGTGAAATGGTTGAAACTAACCCCAATACAGTGAACAATTTTATCAAGAGAAATCAACAATTCTTTAAGAAAAAACCCCTGAAAATCTTTCCACAACAATAAATCAAATAACTAATAACATAATTACAATATAATTACAATATAATTACAATATAATTACAATATAATTACAATATAATTGCAACATAAAAATCATTCAAATCGGATGTATATTGTAAAAACAAGGAATATTCAATATCAATCAACGTGCCGTTCAAGTATTCGGCTTGTTTATACAATGGACCTCATTGCCTTACAATTGATATTTAACATCTGTTTAAACAACGTGATCTTACATAATATGAATGGTCATGATGGTTATGAGGAGAAACACACGCCGCACATTCTCCGATTTAAAAATAGATTTCCATGGTGCGGCGTTGGTTATATACATACAACCTGCAAGGAATGATACCTTTTCTAAAAATAAACTTTATTCAATAATATTGTGTACTTTTAAGGTACAACAATGCTTCGGGATTAGAAACTCAGTGATTCATAACATAATTATGAGTATGACGTCTTAAGGTACCTTTCATATAATTACTATATAAATACCACATTTCCTTTGATTTTATGAATTTAATATCCTTAAGTTTTTGAATTCTTAAAACTCAAAATATCAAATACTTGCATATCATGAAATTGTTAACATTATTATTCGCTACCTTTGTTACATTAGTCACAGCCGAACCAGCATTTAGTGTAAAATTTGAAATCTCAGCACCAGACTCAGAAATTGATGGCTATGGATTAGGGTACTCAGAAATTGGGTCTTATTCTTGGCTCAGAATCACCGATGATGACCTTATTTTCAAATATGACTTATCATTCAATGCCCTTAGTGAGATTTTTGGTGGATCCCATGAGTTCCTGGTAAATATTAAAGAGAATGCGTTAATCCTTGATTACCTGTATGCTCAATTTAACTTCTCCGAGGGCCTTTTGAGCTTTAATGGATCCACTGATGGCTTCTATGCTTGTTCGAATATTACTACTTCATGGACTTATATTGATGATTATGCATTATTCAACTTCAATGATACTGTTGCAATTCCTGACAATTGTACTCCAGTAGAAGTTTACGCCTACGTTTATTCTGATAAGGTTCTTACAAATCCTTAATTAAAAGTTTTGTTTTATGATTGTTAGTTTATGGTTTTTAGTTCTTCATTGTTAGTTTAAATATATATAAACATTAATCTACATTCAAAATCTACATAAAACTTTTAAAGTTATCCGGTAGATCTCACCTAATCAATTTCTGGTGGACCTTGTATATCTCTCTCTTCATCGGATAAACTAGAAACACTCTCTATTTCAGAATTACCAAATTCTTGATCGGTTTCAATCTCATTAGGTAATTTACTATCATCTTTTTCATTAACACCAACAACACCCCATTTAATTTTAGTAACATCTTGTAATCTTTCTAAGATCTCACACATTGGAGTGAATAACCCAAATTGTCTAAATTCCCCATCATAAGAATGTAACATTCCTAAAACTCCTAATCCTTTATCATTAGAATTACAATCTTCCAATTTAGTTAAAATCCATGATCCACTATCACCGCCAGCAGCAAAAGCAGTATTATTATCTATGGAATTTATTACAAATTCTGATGAATGGATAGCACCATCTAACCAATAAACCAATTTAATACCATTCAAATTACCTTGTGTGAATTTAGTAGTTGATCCATACTTAAATACAGGTAATCCAGCATGATCATTCTTATCAATAGCATTATCATCAACCTCATCAATATTCAAATCCATCTCACCTTTACGTTTAAGATCTATAACTTTCCTAACATACAAATTATCAAACATTAATCCTGGATCAAATTCATTAAATGCAATATCATCACCTAAATAATTTTGATCACATGTTAAGTTCTTATTGACTTTTATTATCGCTAAATCGGATAATTTTTTAGAATTGTCTTTCATTTTCAGCAATGTTCTTTCTCCCCAAATAATCTGACCAAATCTATGTACTGGTAAATTTCTTATTTCATAATGTTCCTCTTTGTTATTGGTGATTTTGACCTTTTTAAGTGGGAACATCTTATCCATTTGTTTCAATACTGAACCATAAGCAACTTTTGCTTCCATCATAGTTGATTCATTCAGTTGTGATAATTTGTCATATTGTTGAGTTAATGCTTTCTTATATAAAGAAATAAGTACTGATGACGGTGAAGAAACATGAGGATATTCAGTTTGATCATCATTGTTATTAAGACAAACATGTCCACAACTTATAGCAAATTTAGAATTAGCATAACTTTCTAAATGTGGTTGTTCTTTGGTATTAATTATTGGGTATATATAACCACCCATAGTACCAGAAGTTCTTGAAGCATTTTCAATAGAAATGGATAATGACATAGGAGGTTTAGTAGCATCCGAAGGTACTCTGAATGGTAATTTAAATTTTTGTGGAGGTGGATGATAATTTGATTTAATATTATCTAAAGGATTAGCAACTTTGGCTGATGCTAATTCAATTTTATTCTTAACTACAACAATATGAATATCATCATATAAATCATGTAAAGTTTGAGTTAATTTTAAATGATAATCAGTTGGATTTGGGTAACCAAAATAAAGACATAAAATGTTCAAATTTTTGGAAATACCTCTAACAATTGGAGCAATAAATGATCCATTTTGTTCCTTGATTCTTACTGAAGTTGCAGCCATTTTATTGATAATATTAATCAAAACATCTTCATTTGGTAAACTTGTAGAATTACAACCTATAGCAAAATTTTGAGGTTTATTTATATTGGAAGGGTTGCTGGTAAACCTTGAGGAGTTGGAACTAGACCAATTCAAAGTATTTGAAAAATCATTGAAGTTTTTAACCAATAATAATTTCAATTTGATATAAGCATCATCTTGTAAGAGATTATCATAGAAGTTTAAATAAATCTTCATGATCTTTCTAATAGAATGATTATTATAACAATCGAAATTATATTCAATTTCATTATTCTTTTGTAAAGTATCAATGAAAGTAATGAACTTTTTTAACAAATCAATGGTATTAATGACAGAACTAGTCAAGTTAATATTGGAATTAGAATATTGAGTAATTATAAAAGCCATATCATTACTTAAATCGTTTAATTTATCTTGGATGGTATCAATAGGATCTTCATTACTTAATTCTTCTTTAATATCTAAAACATGTAATCTTTGACCATATTCATAACTCTGGCCCTTCTTCCCCTCGGATGCTTTGGACATATATGAAGATTGGTTAGTGGTCATAGTTCTTTTACTATGTGAGAAAATCGACTTATTAATATTTGATTCCCTGGTAAGAATGGATTGACTTTGATTATTCAGAATCGATGGATTTAGATTCAAAGTAGCATCATTTTCAATCTTATTCTCTTCAAACATTTGGATTTCTTTTATGGAATTATTAGACCCAAATGATCCAATACTTTGTCTTGGGTCGACGTTTTCGTTATCATCGTCTTTCTTATGACGAGTTAAGAACCTTTTCATAGACATTTCAATAAGTAGATTGTGAGTTAAAAAGTTTACAAATCCCAAATAGTTACAAAAAAAAAATGCCTCATCATTTATGTCGTGTTTGAGATTGTCGTATTGGAGCTTGTGGTATTCGATATTGTCGTCAATATCGTAAATAATATCGTGTAGAAGATTGTCGCAAATTTCTATAAGGAATGTGTCGCGTCACGACACTCACCTCCGCTGTGCGAACATTGGTGCGAACCAATCTTCTCTAACAATATCTACTACTCTAAGTCCTGTCCTTCTTATATCACTTAGTTGCAGTATCAACGATATTTTTTAGTAACTAAACAAACTTACATAATCCTTATATTGTGTGTATAGTTAAAGTCCTACCTTAGATTCCAATTTTGTGATACTTTATCGATTGTTACAAGTTCATTACCCCATACCACAAAAAACTCATCATGCCAGTATATTCAATATCACATGTGGAGAATGTCCGAGTTTGTGTTGTTATGGTTGGTTTACCTGCTAGAGGTAAATCATTAATTGCTCAAAAAATTGTTAGATATTTGTCGTGGTTATCAATCAAATCGAAATGTTTCAATGTTGGTACCTATAGAAGAAAGATTGCTCAAGGTACGGGCACCGATGCTGATGCTGAATTTTTCTCCCCAAATAATGAAGAAGGGTTGAAATATAGACAGGAAGCTGTTAGTCAAGCTATTAAAGATATGATGTCATGGTTTTTAGATGAAAATGGAGTTGTTGGAATTTTAGATGCTACTAACTCCACCAGAGAAAGAAGATCAAAGATTTTAAAATTATGCAGAGAAAATTACATTGAACCTTTATTCTTAGAAAGTTGGTGTGATGATGAAGATTTAATCAGACAAAATATTCTTGATGTCAAGACTACTAGTCCTGATTATACTGATAAAGATAGTGAATTTGCATTGAATGATTTCTTACAACGTATAAAATTTTATGAAATGAATTATGAAACATTAAGTCAACAAGATCATGACTCTGCTTTGAGTTTTATAAAATTAGTCAATGCAAATAGTCAAATTATATTAAATAGGATTGAAAGTTATTTAGAATCCAGAATTGTTTATTACGTTATGAACTTACATATTAAACCAAGAACTATTTGGTTATCAAGACATGGAGAGTCATTATATAATTTATCCGGTCAAATTGGAGGTGATGCTAATTTAAGTGAAAGAGGATGGAAATATGCTAAGAAATTACCAGAATTGGTATTAAAATCTTTGGGAGAAGAAAACCGTAATACCAATTTAACTATATGGACATCAACCTTGAAAAGAACTCAACAAACTTCCTCTTTCTTACCATATAAGAATAAATTAGCATGGAAAGCATTAGATGAATTGGATGCAGGGGAATGTGATGGAATGACATATGAGGAAATCGAAAAAGAATTCCCTGAAGATTTCAAAGCAAGAGATGATAATAAATATGAATATAGGTATAGGGGAGGTGAATCTTACAGAGATATTGTTATAAGATTGGAACCGATTATTATGGAATTAGAACGTCAAGAAAATATTTTGATTATAACTCATCAAGCTGTTTTAAGATGTATTTATGCTTACTTTATGAATGTACCTCAAGAAGAAAGTCCATGGATGTCAATTCCTTTGCATACTTTGATTAAATTAGAACCAAGGGCTTATTCAACTTTAGTTTCAAGGATAAAAGCTGATATTCCTGCAGTTAGTACTTATAAGGAGAAGGGTACATCACAATTAGGTGAGTTTGATAATGTTACTTCTAAAAGTAGAGATATTTTAAAAGGGAATGATGAAAAGTAAAATCTCTTAGAAAGAGTAATTCCATAAATATACGGCAGGATTTACCGTACCATTAATACATTCTATACATACATAATTTACAAGCCTAAATATTATAATTTGCCTATATATTATAATTCTGATATCTTCTTGCTTGCTCTTTGACCTTACTTTCATAAGTCGATTTATCTTTAGTAAAAGCTTTCCAAGCAGGTTCTTGAGCTGGTGATTCAGGGTTAGGGTTGGATAATAGTTCTTGAACTCCTAATACAATATCAGTTAAATTTATACCAGGTCTCCAATCTTGTTCTTCGTTTAAGATACTTAAACATACAGTTCCACTGGGATAGACATTAGGGTGATAAAAACCTTGAGGGAATTTGACTTTAGGAGGTTTACTTGGATATTCTGGTGGGAAGTTGATAGTGACGGGAAATATACCTTCTTCCCATAAAGTGTCTTTTTTACCGGGAATTCCAGCTTTCCAATTGGTTAAGTCTAAGGCACCGTCGGAGGACTTTTCAGGTTTGGCAAAGAAACCGAAAGGATGATTTTTTCTCCAAAGTTTTCGTTCTTCTTGTAATCTTGTTTTTGCTAAGGACATGATGAAAATTTTCGCGATAAGTGGTAAGTTTTAGTGAGAGATAGGTCGAGGGTTAGACACGTTAGAGGGAGGTAGTTGAGAATTAGGTAATTCGAGGGACCTAAATTGAGGGGCCTAGGCCGATGGCCTAGTCGAGTTAGGGACCAAGAAATTTATGATCTCTTAGTATATGGAATACATTAATATGCAGAAATTAAAACGTTTAATAAATGAAACGACATCTAATCAAAGAAAATCCACGTCAACTAAACTCATAATAATCATTCAAAAAAATATACACCGACATAATACCGACAAATAACCTCAACTTACCCATCGCTCGCTCGGTCTATACCTCAGTCTCACGCACAGTACATAATTTTCACGAGCCCCCACAGAAAATTTCGACGTAAATCAACTCCTTAGCTATGAGTAAAGATCAAAAAGAAGAAGACGACTTAGATGATTTAGATGATTTATTAGATGATTTTGCTGGTGAAGTCTTAAGTAAACCACCAGGGTCAATAAAGTCCCAAGGTAAATCAGAACCTGATGAAACTGGATCTACTGCCCCATTAAATGATGAATTTAAAGACAAATTGGAAGACCTTATTAAGGACTTGAATATTCAAGATCCTGGTACTAAAGAACAATTCGAGCAATTGGTTAAAAATTTTGAAGATGGACAACAATCAGGTACAAAGGATTTCGATAGTGTCATGGCAGCAACTATGGAAAGATTAAAGACATCAGGAAAGAATATTGATGAACAAATCAAGAATGATCAAGCCAATGCTAATCCTGAAGATATGTTAAGTCAATTACTAGCAGGATTAGGTGGTGCAGGTGATAAGGATTTGGATATGAGTAAATTGTTGGTTGATATGTTGGAACAATTATCGTCTAAAGAAGTATTGTATGAACCCATTAAAGACCTTAACACTAAATTCCCCGAATACTTAAAAGAAAATAAGGGTAAGATCGATGAAAAGGATTATGAAAATTATACTAAGCAATATGAATTGACTAAAGACATTGTCGTAATCTTCGAAAGTCCGGGGTATAATGATGAAGACAAGCAACAAAGAGATAAGGTTAATTCTCTTTTAGAGTCATTACAAGAATTAGGACAACCACCAACAGAGTTGGTTGGTGATAGTTCTGAATTTCCCGGATTTGGTGGATTAGGTGGATTAGGTGGTGGTAGTGGTGGTGATGGTGGAGGATTAGGAGATTTAGGATTTTCTGACAAAGATTTACCTAAAGATTTTGAAAAGGATTTAGAGGAAGGTTGTAAGCAACAGTAGATTTTTGTTTATTTTTAGGGTTTGTAGATATTTATTTAGTGGTGTGTTGTTGGTATTAGTATGAGATGCTAATGTGTGGAGCTTATTTGTAAAAGTTCGCAGGTGGTAGTAAAATACTACCATGTGGTACTAAAAATGCTACCGGGTGGACCGAGTGTTACAGAAGTGGTATATAGTTTAATGATAAGTTAGATTTAATTGATTTCTATAAATATAAATAATATTCAATATTTCTAATACTTAACACCTCTTAGATACTTAATCCACTTCTTCCTGCAAATTCTTTATAATATTCCAACATCTCTTCAGTGATTCCCCTACTAATTCCCTTCAAAGCATGGTCAAAATGTCTTTCTTCAACAGATGTCGCCATATTATTCTCCATGATAGCTGCCAATCCTGCCTCTTGACATAATAATGTAACCTCTGCTCCTGAACATCCGTCAGTAATTTCTGCCAAATGTCCTAAATCAACTTTATCCGACATATTGAACTTCTTACAACATTTATGAAGAATTTCCAATCTCGCATTATAATCTGGAGGTGATACGTAAATATGTCTATCCAATCTTCCTGGTCTTAAAAGGGCAGGATCAATCTCTGTAGGTCTATTGGTAGCACCGACTATTACAACCCCCTTCAATTCCTCAACCCCATCAATTTCATTCAATAACGATGTCAATACTTGTTGTGCGGCTGAAGTTTGACTACTTTCTCTATCACCACTAATAGCATCGATTTCATCAAAGAATATAATCGATGGTGATGCTGACCTTGCCTTTCTAAATATCTCTCTGATAGCTCTTTCACTTTCTCCGACATATTTATTAAATATTTCAGGTCCTTTCACCGCTAAGAAATTCAATCCTGATTCCGTAGCTAAAGCTTTAGCTGTAAGGGTTTTAGAACACCCTGGTGGCCCATAAAGTAATACTCCCTTTGGTGCCAGTACACCTAAATTATTGAAAGTTTCATTTGCTTCTAAGGGTAATTGAATCACTTCCGTTAATTTTCTCTTTAATTCTTCTTGTCCTCCTATATCTGACCAATAAACTTTTGGCATTTCTAGAAAGATTTCTCTCATAGCACTTGGTCTTATATCTACTAAAGAGCTTGATAAATCATTATATGATAATTTTATGTCATTTTGTTGTAATTGTTGTGCTAATCCTTTCGATATTGATTTCATTACTGATTCTCTTATTAATGCTACCAAATCAGCACCAACATATCCATGAGTCTTTGATGCAATATCTTTAATTTCCTCATCATTAAGAGTATGTTTATCGTCATTCATCTTATCAATAAGCTTATTCAAGATATCATATCTATCATCAACATCAGGGATCCCAATTTCAATCTCTTGATCGAATCTTCCAGGTCTTCTTAAAGCTGAATCAATAGAGTTTATTCTATTTGTTGCTCCTATTATCACCAATGAGTTATCTTTATCATTCATTCCATCCATCATAGTTAATAACGTTGATACTACTCTTGATTCAGCTTCTCCGCTATCTTCAGATGCCCTACTAGGAACCAAAGAATCAATTTCATCCATAATGATTATACTTGGTTGATATTTCCTTGCTTCTAGGAATATTTCTCGTATTTTGGTTTCAGTTTCTCCTAGGTATTTACTAACTATAGATGGTCCATTTATAGATAGTATATGAGCATCCATATTGTTGATGACACTCTTTAGTATCATAGTTTTACCTGTTCCTGGAGGCCCATGAAGTAATATTCCTCTAGGAGGTGAAATTCCAAAGTCAGAGAACAATTTAGGATTTTCAAGTGGTACTTCAATTGTTGATTTGATAAGTTTAACTTGTTTAGTTAACCCTCCAATTTGGTTAAAATCACCCACTTTTTGGAGATTTGGATACTTTTTAATATTGACTTCATTGTTTGTATATGTAATAGTGGTTTTTCCTTTAATATAAATGAATGTGGGTGCTATTGTATTTGTGTCAGATAAACTCAAATCTTCCATGGAACTTTCTAAAGAAACAACATCAACAATAGTGGCACCTTCAAATTCAATCCCTGGTGATACTAAACCAATATCATCGAGTAATTTTTCGATTTTCTTTTTATTATCATCATCTTTTAAATTAATTTCCATACTATCAGCATATAATGGTTGTTTGTATTTAGTAAACGTGACTCTATCACCTAATAGGATATTTCCGAGATTCCTTACAGTTTTACTGATATTTATAACATTAGAATCAGTAATACTTTCATCACTATGAATCGATACAACGACTCCAGGCTCTGCCAGGTCTAACTTACTTACAAGGACAATATCATTCTTTACAAACTCTAAGGCTTCGAACGTGGTAGGATTGAGGAAAACTTTAGCCAATGACTTTGTGGCAGCATTAGAAGGTCTAACAATATAATTCTTAGGTAATTTGACCTTTTTAACCTCTGCTGGTGGAGCATCTTGTGATGCTTTGGATTTCTTAGACTTAGTGCTCATTGATATTTTCGCATCTCATCTGAAGCGCATACATAAGTTGTAGATGATGATACATACGGTGAGGGAAGTAATTCACCTAAATATAGGTACTAATAGGCTACGTAGCAAATTTATACGAAACCTAATAAATTATAGATCAGGTTTACGACCTATTTCATTTTCCCTGTCAAGAGATTTATTCGATTTAGTAAGTAACTCACTCCATCCATCAAACCAAATCCATTCATTTTATGATAAACCCGTGCTAGAACCTTCCATAAATAGAGATGTATATAATATGAAAAACAAACAAATCAATCAAATTCTACAGGGAAATCATTATCATCTTGAATCACAGTTAGAAGCCAGAACTGCTAAATTACATGAGTTCTTAGGTGAATTCAATTTACTGAATAGAGAGGCTGTTATAATACTATGTGGTTTATCTAACTCCTATATAAATATTGATTCAATATCGTCCTCGGACCATACACTTAATAAACTCCTTATTGATTCGGCAAAGTTAACAACATTAGGGAAATCAGTTTTTCAATTCACTAAAGAAACCATGTTCTTATTTGGTGATATCCAATACCTTTCTTCCCCATATGATGAATTACGAAATGCTAATGATAAAATTAATGATACCAAGATAATTCCAACGTTTATGAAGAGTCATAAACTCTATGATCTTGTGATTCCTTTTATTGGTGTCTCAAGGTTAAATCTCGAAGATAAAACTGAAACCATCACCACTACTTCAAACATTCGTGATTTAACATGTATAGGAAGTTTTCATCTTATGATTGGTTTATTGGTGATGAAATATGGTAAGGAGAATATTATAGAGAATTTTTTAGTTCCAAAGGTTTTTAATGGTACATCAGGGGTAATATCAATAGTTACCAAGAGTTTATAATTAGGTAGATGATGATTTAGATAATGTAAATAATGTATATAATTTGTATATGATGCATAAAACGTGTATATAATGCATAAATGTGTATATAGTGCATATATATAATGCAAATAATGCAAATATAAAACCCTCATTATAAAAATACTCCCTATAAATATAAAGATCCACAGAAAACAATATCCCTCTTAATTCTCTCTTGAGCTTCACTCATCTTGGAATGTAATACGGAATCTCCTATAATCAATGCTGCATTCTTTACTTCTCTACAAATTTCATCTAACCTTGTAATCACCCTAACAATTGTCCCTTCTGCTTCAACACTTATAGCCATAATCTCATTGAATGACATTCCTCTAGCCCATTCATATACAACATTCATTAATGCAAATCTCTTCCTGGTAGTAAACTCTTCCTCCTCAGGTGTTAATAACACTTTGTGTTCAATAAACACTTTGATAAGTTTATCAGCAATTTTAAGAATCTTGGATTTACCTCTTTCTAACCTTGGTGTTACAGGTGGATCTTCATCATCATTAGTTCTACCTTCATAAACAAAACTAGACAAAAGTGCAACGATTTCTTCTGGTTCAAAATCTGCTAAAAAGTTATCTAAAACTAATTCAGTTATGATTAATTCCCATCCTGAATTAACTTCACACGCAACTCTTCCTTTTAATAACACATTATGCTTATCATCAATGAAATTAAGATTCTCTAAAACTTCAAGACGCTGTTCATAATCAGGTAATAACTCAAGGTTATCATCAGATATAAGTCTTTCCAAAGATGCAATTTCACTTTCTATAGAATGTTTTTGATGATATTGTTCATAATGGGTCTTGAAATTACCACATTGAATACAATTCTTAGAGTCAATGGATTCTAATAATTCCCTTTGTTTCTCTAATTTTTCATGAATAGTCAATTGTGTTGCTTGATTTAATTGTACCATATCCCATTTATGGAAATATCTAAGTAATATTTTGATTTGTTCTTTTGTCTCTTTGATGGCAGTAGCATCATTTTGAAGAATGTCTTTGATTCTTGGCTTCAAACTATATCTACTCAAAAATAAAACAGAGCTGAATTGAACTGACTCTATTTCAAGGTTACTTCCATAAGTGATTTTTTTGAAATTCTTACTAAGATACTTCTTCATTGGAAGATATGGTAATTTATAAGTTTTAGCATCATCTATATACTCTTTACCATGATCAAATGCTAATATTAATAACCTGTTAGATGCAAAGTCTGATCTAATAATAAATCCACATTTAGACACTCCATCTTTATCTCTATAACAAATCAATTTCCCGATCTTTAAATAAGTATTACGTAAAATCGGCAGTTCTTGGATTTCTTCAACCAACTTCCCACTAACTTCTTCGTATTCCATTATTTCTTTGTATAATTCATCCATATCTTGTAATTCACATTCCTTACACTCATCGATCTTAACACGAGTCAAATCTCCTGTCAATTCCTCAACTCTCTTTTGATGTTCTGGTAATAAAGTCTGGGTACTGTTCTCACTAAAAGAATGTTTAATCATCTCTTCGACTCGTAATGCTTCAATTCTTAATAAATTAAGAATCATATTATAGGTTAATCTGAATTGAGATATCAATTTGGTTGGTGTACCCAAAGTAACTTCTTTGAAATTTCCCATAGATAATGGCTCATTATAACTCATAATAATAACAGTTCCTGTACTATCCAACCCTCTTCTACCAGCTCTTCCTGCCATTTGGGTGAATTCTCCTGGTAATAAGTTTCTGAAAGCCTTACCATCATGCTTTCTGGTATTATTGAATACAACGGTTCTGGTTGGTAAATTCAATCCCATAGCAAAGGTTTCGGTAGCAAATAAAACTTTGACCAAGGTTCTAGCGAATAATATTTCAATACACTCCTTTACTATAGGTAATAAACCCCCATGATGAACAGCTATACCTCTACTCAACATATCTCTGATTTTCATGATTTGTGGTAATTCTCTATCTTCTTTCTTTAATCTGGAAACAGCTCTATCTATAAACATATGAATTTCTGATTTCTCCTTGGCTGTACAGAAATCAGTGGATTTTAAACTATCAGCATATTCTTCACATTTTTTCTTAGAAAACACAAAGATAACAGCTGGTAATAATGTATGGTTTTTTAAATATTGAACCAAATTAGTCCAAGTGTTTTTATTAGGTCCGTCTCTACTAACTAACCCTTTATTAAAATTACCTCTTCCCCTATTAGCAACAGTGCCTCCTCTATTACCTCCTCTATTATTTCCCCTGTTGCCTCCTCGTGCACTTCCACCTCTTCCACCTCTCAGACCGTATCCCATTGTAACATTCGGTGCTTCTTTCTTACCACTTCCTTCTAATGCATCTCTATGCTTTTTAAACTCTGTCTCTTGGAACTTCCTATTGGCATCAATGACTTTATATAAATTATCTTTAGCCCATATAGAGATTTCTAAAGGAACAGGTCTTTTTGGGGTTGAGATAACATATATATCTTTTTGCTTTGTTCTACCAACCCAATTGGCAAATTCAAAGGTATTAGGTACTGTTGCTGATAACAAAATGTACTTTACATGATCAGGTAACATAATGATAACTTCTTCCCATACCACACCACGATCAATATCATTAACATAATGGACTTCATCAAATATCACAAATTCCACATCTCTGATTAAATCCGCTCCTCTATATAACATAGACCTTAAAATTTCAGTTGTCATAATTAAACAGTTTGCTTCTGGGTTAATTTGAACATCACCAGTAATTAAACCAACATCAATATCTTTAAAAGTTTCTTTAAAATCTCTGAATTTTTGATTGGAAAGTGCTTTAATAGGAGATGTATAAATAGCCTTTGTCATATTTCTATTAGCCATAGCAATAGCATATTCAGCTACTACAGTTTTACCTGCAGAAGTATGAGCTGCAACAAACACTGAATCACCTTGTTCTAAATGATAAACCGCTTCTTGTTGGAAAGTATCCAATTGAAAGGGCCATTTTCTTGCCATATTTGGAACGACTTCTTCAAAATCTTCGACTCTATGGTCTAAATCAACAATATGAGCCCAATCTTTCTTATATTGCTTTTCTTTGGCAATTTCTTGACGTATGGATGAATAATCTAAAGGTACAATACCATCTATTTCATTGGTATCAAATGGTAAATCATTTGTGGTTTCATCCACCACTAATTTGGAAAAAGGTTCATGGATTGATTCTACTTGGTGTTCAGTTTCTTCCGGCTGTTCTTCCTCCAAATCGACCACATCATCTATCAAAGCTTCTAAATTTAATCCTCTATCAAACCCCTGCGGTATATCGAATAATCCATGGCTGTCTTTGTGTAAGAAAGTAGTGTCATCTTTACCGAATTTGGAATCTATAATTCCTCCTGGTTGGAACGGTAAGTAACTGGTTTTACCCTTAATGGAATCAGATTTATTATTAAACTGACGATTCATTGAAAGGGAATTGGAGGATGTAGCATTATCTATTTCACTCAATTTAACCTCCTCTTTGTATGTGTCAATTACACCATTGATACCTGAACGCTTAAATCTAAACGTGGTACGACCTATAGCTTTAGGAGAATTAAATAACCCATCAATGAAAGGATCTGCTTGAAAGTCATGAGTATCCAACAAATCCAACAAATCCCATGTTAATTCCTTATTGGGCTCTAATAGTTCTTGTTTAAGATCAGTCATATTCTTGAGTAGATTTTGCGAGCATGAGTGAAGAGACTCGGTCCTTAACTAGAGCCCTACTGGAATTTTATTATTTCTACAAATATCAATATGAAAAGATACTAAAGCCAAGATCTATACGTTATGGGTCATTTAATGCTGAAGAGAAAGAGTTGTTATCGTGGTATAGGTCACATACTGTTAAAATTCAAGAATGTTTAAATAAGAATATGCAATTCTTACAAACGGTAGCCACTACAATTGGATATAATTGGGGAATGGGTATGGATCCAACAGCTTGGGAACCTCCTACGGATCAAGGTTTTGATAGAGTACGAAGTTTGCTTCTTCAAGTGATGAGAGAATGGAGTGATGAAGGCCAACAAGAACGCGGTGTAAGTTATGATAAAATAATCTCGGGTTTAAATGCCATATATCCTGATCCTAGTCAAAGATCAGAAGTGAAAATTCTTGTACCTGGATGTGGATTGGGGAGGTTTATATATGATGTTAATTGTGAAGGTTATGATGTTGAAGGTAATGAATTTGGTTATCATGTAATGATTTTGAATCAATTCTTTCTAAATTATTGTAATGAAACCTTTGAAATATTCCCGTTTTTACACAAGGTAACTAATGTTAATTCTCGACAAGATCAAATCAGGGGTGTAGTTGTTCCTGATAATCTTCATTATAGAACACATTTCATTGCCAATACAAATTTGAATATTAAGGATCTAAGAATGATTGGTGGATCATTCATTGATGTTTATGGCCCTCCTGATTTAGACCTCGGTGATTTTTATCTGGCAGAAAACCATGAAACTCGATTATCTAATCCTAAAGTAGATGTTGTGGTGACGTGTTTCTTTATTGACACAAGTCCCAATATAATTGAATATTTAAAGACTATTAAACATATTCTTAAACCTCAAGGTGTATGGATAAATTTTGGTCCCTTACAGTGGCATTTTGAAGATGATTATACGGTGACTCTCAAACAAGGTGAAAATGGACCAATTCAAACTATGTATAAAGGACTTGAATTGAGTAAGGAGGATTTATTGGATTTAATCGGGAACTATTTTAATGCAGTCCATGAGAAAGTTGAAGCTGTTTATGCTACTGATAATCGATCATTATCAAGAAATGTCTATGATTGCGCATATTGGGTAGCTACAATACCTTAGATGGTTTATTGGGTGGCTATAATACCTTAAATGTATTGTATGGGGTATCAATATTATAGGACATTTTCGTTTGACATTTTCAACTGATCATTTTTTATATGACCCTTTGCAAATCTTTAACTCCTCCATTGATGTTTTATCATTACAATGGTTGCAAATAATATTTAATAAGATATAATTCTCTTCATTGAAAACCTTCTTATATTCACATGATCAATAATATACCCCATCTCATATTGTCATACTCAATAATAGGCCCCTAATTATAACCCCGACATATCATTCCATAACTGTATACTCAGGTCATAGCAGCTTTATCTCTGCGCGGCGTGTATTGACCACCATAAGTGAGCACGAAAAATGATCCTTAAAATTAGGCTATACCATGAGTTTCCCAAACCCACCCAAAGCTATCAAATTAGTTCTTTTAGGTGAAGCAGCAGTTGGTAAAAGTTCACTTGTATTAAGGTTTGTCTCCAATGATTTCCAAGAGAATAAAGAACCCACAATTGGTGCTGCGTTCTTAACACAAAAATGCACTATAGGCGATAAAGTAATCAAATACGAAATATGGGACACAGCGGGCCAAGAAAGATTTGCATCATTAGCTCCTATGTATTATAGAAATGCACAAGCTGCATTAGTTGTTTATGATATTACAAAACCGGCATCCTTTTTAAAGGCAAGACATTGGGTTAAAGAATTGCATGAACAAGCCTCCAAAGACATAACGATTGCCCTTGTTGGTAATAAGTATGATTTGGTAGAAGGTGATAATGATAATAATGAAGATAGTTTAAGAAAAGTCAGTGAAGAAGAAGGTAAGAAATTGGCTGAAGAAGAAGGGTTATTGTTCTTTGAAACTAGTGCAAAGACTTCCCATAATGTTAATGAAGTTTTTATCGGAATAGGATCAAAAATTCCTGACTCAAATAATGTTGAGGTTAGTAAACCTAATGAAGCTAGAATTGATTTATCAACTCAACCTGTAGAATCAAATAGTTCGTGTTGTTAATAAAGGTGTATAAGTACTCTCTTTTAATATCTAAATACCGTAGCACCTGACTGTGCGAAATTATTCACCATGGTTCATCTTAGAGTTGCCTATATTCCTGAACATTTCTCTACTCCGTTGTTTTTAGCGGAACTGCAAGGCTTTTATAAAAAGTATGATTTGACTATTGAATTTATTCCTGTAATTGAAGGTAGTGGAAGACTCATTAAATTATTAAATTCCGATGAAGTTGATATTGCCATAGGTTTGACTGAGGCTTTTATTAGTGACATTGCCAAAGGTAATGATCATTATAAATTGATTGGAACTTATGTCAAGTCTCCTTTGTGTTGGGCTGTTAGTACTGGATATAATAGATCGGATATTAATACCTTGAAGGATTTAAATGGTAAGAAAATTGCAGTATCCAGAATTGGATCTGGATCTTATATAATGAGTTTTGTATTAGGGTTAACTGAAAAATTCACAGAACCTTTCTTTTCAGGTTGGCCAGTTTTATCCAACTTCAAAAACTTAAGAGATGGGGTTAACTTGAAATTCAAAGATGGTGAATTAGAAAATGGTGATGCTTTTATGTGGGAACATTTCACTTCTAAGAAATATTATGATACTAAAGAAATCAAGAAAATTGGTGAGATTTATACTCCATGGCCATCATGGGTTATCAATTGTAACTCTAAATTACTCGGATCTAATAAAGCTGCTATTGATAATTTCTTGAAGGCCATTGATGAAGGTATTGAATATTTCTGGAATCATCAAGAAGAAGCTTTAACTCATATCGCTACTAATTTGGATTATACTAAAGAGGATGCTGGTGAATGGATTAAAACTGTTGAATTCAATAAATCCGTTAGCAATATCGATTGGGATCTGGTTGTGGGTAATACTTCTAAAGTATTAAAAACTGCTGGTGTTTTAACTGATGATGATGATGTAATTACTAAAAGATTAGAAAATGGTGTTAGTGTTTAGATAATCATGATATTGATCCGATGGCTTGTTTTTTTTTTCCTTTATCGGTGTGTCTAATCTTGATGCCAAAGCCGAGCCGCTCTTGATCTCTTCGATCTATCGGGTACTACAACCTGTTACATTCTCCTTCTTATTGCAAACGTTTACTAATTGTAGATTGATTACTCATAAGACATTTTCGAGGCTATTCTCTCTAAAATCTTGGCTAATCTTTGCTCATGTGTGTTCTCTGCTCGTCTCCTCCTGTCTCATCCCTCGTCTCTAAGTCTTCTCACAATTCCCTATCACTATGCGGTTAATGAAACATTGGACTGAATTATCCGATAGATCTATTGCTGAAAACTTTAGTAAAATCCAAAAGCGTGAATATGAAAGAATTACACATCCTATAGGAGAATGGTCCATAAAAGCTGGTTCAGATCGAAGTAATTTCCCCAGAAATCGTTATACTAACGTGTATCCCTGGGATAAGAACCGTGTACATTTGCCAGTTAAAAATGGATCTGATTATATAAATGCTTCTTATATAAGCCTATCAGATTTTAAATATATTGCAAGTCAAGGTCCTACCCTTGAAACCGTATATCAATTTTGGTCAATGTGTTTCAATGAAGCAGAAAAGCGCCAGGAATCAGATATATTAATTATGATGATTACACCTTTAATAGAGAGAGACATGGAAAAATGTGTTGCTTACTGGCCAACAGATGAGGATATTTCAATAGACTTGAGCTCAATGCAACGTGTTAATGATAATTTGGATATCAATTTACCCAATCTACATTTAGAATTCATCAAGAACGTAAAATATCATGAGTATACTGTAACATCCATGAAATTGACCCTGGGAAATATAACGAAAAATGTTCATCATTATTATTATCATAATTGGGCTGATGCTAGAGTTCCTGATAACCCTGAATCTTTACTTAAGCTCCTGGTAGAGATGAGACAATTGATGAATAGTCATAATATTGAAACTCCTATTATTCATTGCTCAGCTGGGGTAGGAAGAAGTGGTACATTTATAGCTATGGACTACTTGTACCATCACAAACAATCATGGGGTGGTAAAGATCCTGTTTGGGAAGTTTTTCTGGCGTTAAGAAATGATAGAGTTATGATGATACAAACAGTTCATCAATATCGGTTTTTATATAATTTTTGTAGGGAGGTTTATCTGAGGGAGAAACAAGTTTAAGAGTGGTTTTATGATAATGTAGTGGGTGTATTTTTTTCTTGTGTGGGACTAAGGATCTTAGGTTAAATATAAAACTCCATTAATTTGAATAAACTAACACGTGATAACTCCTTTATAAAGTATATCATTAATTAGAACACGTAATAATCTGTTCATAACTTATACATAAGATAATAACCCCATAACCCTTTAATTTTTTTCCAGTCATAACTCATATAAATATTCCCCAATTCCTCAATATAAATATATATATAAGGAGCACCTCAGCGCTTATTTTTGCAACCATGTCAACCCCCCGTACTCTACCCATGCTTACCACAAAAACACCTCCACGTAACTCAGATATAAATAAAGAACATATTTATAACTGCTTCCATGCTTATAATCGTCTAAATCTTATTTGGGATAAAATCTATACCCATGATACAATTTTGGAGCAATTACAGCAATCACAGTACCTGGTAACCATGGTGATTCCTACTTCTATTGTTGTCAATTCGGCCATTGAGCTTAATGCTATACATAATTTAACTGTTTCAGATGAAGAAGGTTCTATTGGTCATATCCTGTGTAGTAAACGAACTTTTGGTAATTGGAAAGTTGAAGTCCATGGTACTAGAGATGATATAATGCAAATTGTATACATTATAATGATGGAACAATTAAAGAAGAGTGATTATATAACCCTTGAAATCTCTGAAGAAACTTATCATAAGTTATGTGATATAAACATTCTTGATAGGAATGACATTACTTTAATACCTACGGGTTATAATGGTTATTTAGTTAATGTTATACTTCTTCAAGAAAATCTTTATCCTTTGATTAATGAATTGATTTTGATTTATAATGAACCTAAAAATATTATTGGCATTCAACGTCAAACTATTCTACAGTCCCTTGATGATTTAAAAATACTTAAACCATCACCAATTAGTGTTTTGAAACCTATTCAAAATTCCACGAAATTAATCCAACTAACCAAACTGGAGGTAAGTTTCTTACTTGGTAAAAATGGTCAAAGACTTGAATCAATTAGAAATAAAACCGGTTGTAAGATTGTTATATTACCTATATCACCAAATCAATTAGTTTTACTGGGTAATAAGAGAATTCCACAATTTATCAAGTTATACGGTACTCAAGATAAGCTTGATAATGCTTTCAGAATGATTACATTACATTTAAAAAAGCTTTAATCAATTAGGGTTTAATATCTGGATATACAGTTCATTTGAATTATGCTAGAGTCAATGTCCTTATGTTTAATCATGTGATCAAGTGAATTTGCAGCCATTATAAATTCCTCATATGGGAAGTATTTCAAAATTTAAATATCAAATAATTGCTAATACTACCAGAATTAGCTCATTCTAATCACAATGTGTCACTAACTAAACCCCCAATTACCTATCTTAATACCTCCTTGATATAGCTGTATACACTACCTACTCACTACCAACACACACTACCAACACATCCCTGCGACCTCAAGTCAAATTGTTAGGTCTCACACTCCGGGTAACCTTCTGAAAATTTTTCTCACATAAAGAGATGATGAAAAATTTTTCAAAATTTTCATTAACTAAAAAAAAAACAAAATGGCTGAAGGTGTTTTCCAAGGTGCTATCGGTATTGATTTAGGTACCACTTACTCATGTGTTGCTACTTATGATTCAGCAGTTGAAATCATTGCTAACGAACAAGGTAACAGAGTTACCCCATCTTTCGTTGCATTCAATGATGAAGAAAGATTAATTGGTGATGCTGCTAAAAATCAAGCCGCTTTAAACCCAAAAAACACTGTTTTCGATGCTAAGAGATTAATCGGTAGAGCTTTCGATGATGAATCCGTCCAAAAAGATATCCAATCATGGCCATTCAAAGTTGTCAACTCAAACGGTAACCCATTAATTGAAGTTCAATACTTAGGTGAATCTAAAACTTTCTCACCACAAGAAATTTCATCAATGGTTTTAAACAAAATGAAAGAAATTGCTGAAGCTAAAATTGGTAAAAAAGTTGAAAAAGCTGTTATCACCGTTCCAGCTTATTTCAATGATGCTCAAAGACAAGCTACCAAAGATGCCGGTTCTATTTCTGGTTTAAACGTTTTAAGAATTATTAACGAACCAACTGCCGCTGCTATTGCTTACGGTTTAGGTGCTGGTAAATCTGAAAAAGAAAGACACGTTTTAATCTTCGATTTAGGTGGTGGTACTTTCGATGTTTCATTATTAAACATTACCGGTGGTGTTTTCACCGTTAAAGCTACTGCTGGTGACACCCATTTAGGTGGTCAAGATTTTGATACCAACTTATTAGATCACTTCAAAAAGGAATTCCAAAAGAAGACTGGTTTAGATATCTCTGGTGACTCAAGAGCTTTAAGAAGATTAAGAACTGCTTGTGAAAGAGCTAAGAGAACCTTATCATCAGTTACTCAAACTACCGTTGAAGTTGATTCTTTATTCGAAGGTGAAGATTTCTCCGCTAACATTACCAGAGCTAGATTCGAAGATATTAACTCCACTTTATTCAAATCTACTTTAGACCCAGTTGAACAAGTCTTAAAAGATGCTAAAATTGACAAATCAAAAGTTGATGAAGTTGTCTTAGTCGGTGGTTCTACCAGAATTCCAAAAGTCCAAAAATTATTATCTGACTTCTTTGATGGTAAACAATTAGAAAAATCTATTAACCCTGATGAAGCTGTTGCTTACGGTGCTGCTGTCCAAGGTGCTATCTTAACTGGTCAATCTACCAACGAAGATACCAAAGATTTATTGTTATTAGATGTTATCCCATTATCTTTAGGTGTTGCTATGCAAGGTAACGTTTTCGCTCCAGTTGTTCCAAGAAACACTACTGTTCCAACTATTAAAAGAAGAACTTTCACAACTGTTGCTGACCACCAAACCACCGTTCAATTCCCAGTTTACCAAGGTGAACGTGTTAACTGTACTGAAAACACTTTATTAGGTGAATTTGACTTAAAGAACATCCCACCAATGCAAGCTGGTGAACCAGTCTTAGAAGCTATCTTCGAAGTTGATGCTAACGGTATCTTAAAGGTTACTGCTGTTGAAAAATCAACTGGTAGATCTGCTAATATTACTATTTCTAACTCCATTGGTAGATTATCTTCTGATGAAATTGAAAAAATGATTGAAGATGCTGAAAAATTCAAATCTTCCGATGATGCTTTCGCTAAGAGACACGAACAAAAACAAAAATTAGAAGCTTACGTTGCTTCTGTTGAATCAACCATCACTGACCCAGTCTTATCCGCTAAATTAAAGAAATCTGCTAAAGATAAGATTGAAACTGCTTTATCTGAAGCTTTAGCTGCTTTAGAAGTTGAAGATTCATCTGCTGATGACTTCAGAAAAGCTGAATTATCTTTAAAGAGAGCTGTTACTAAAGGTATGTCTACTCGTTAAGTTTGTTTGAAAGAATGAGCTTATTCTAATTTAAGGCGAAAGCCTCGTAAATAGTGTGTAAACAGGGAGGTTTATAGTCAATCGGTTTATATACAGTTTTATCTATTTGTTACAGTATTGTCTTCGCTCTTTGATTATCGTAGTTTTGCTGCCCTTTCTATACTACTCCTTCCCATTTAAATTACTATAATATGTTTCTCTGTTGCTTATATTACTCTGCTATTTATTCTTCTAAGATATAATTCCCTAATTTATCCATCTTTAAATTTTGGGTACCCTTAGAGAGGGCTTCAATAATTTTTTCGTTTTCTTGATCATTCTGTTGATTATTGTATGGTGAAGCTTCTTCTTCGTCGTATTCGTCTTGATCTTCGTCGTATTCATCTTCTTCTTCTTCCTCTTCATATTCGTCTTCATCTTCTTCCTCTTCATCTACTTCTTCTTCAACATCATCATCATTATCATCAAATTGTTTATCTTCCCCTTCTTCTCCTTCTTCTTCATAATCCTCTCTCATCCCCCTAACGGCCATCTCTAAATCTCTACTCTCTTTTCTCTTGTCCTTCTTAACATACCCAGACGCCTGTACCTCTACATCCAATTCCTTTTCTCTCTTAACTTCATGAAACCTTGGGTAAGCATATTTGTATCCTTCTCCATAACCATCGGTATCGAACATAGTATCATCATCTTCAGGAACATATCTAAATTTCCTTTCAAAGAATGCCTTAATTCCTGCCACATCTCTGTCAAAATACATCTCAGCATCTACGTGTTGTATAGATACACATTGTGGGAAATCAATGACTACAAAATCACCGTTATCTTTGATAATAATGTTGAACTCATTGAAATCACAATGAATTAAACCATGATTTGCTAATTTGACTATAAAGAGCATTAAGTCACAATATAATTTCTTATAGTTAGGATGAGTCTTCACATGCTTCATTGTAGTTCCATCTATCCACTCCATTAAAACGCAATGTCTAGAACAATCAAAAGGTTCAGGAATGATAAATCCATTATCATATAAAATTCTCATAAACTCATATTCTTTATTAGCAGCTAATCTACTTAAATACATCCAATTTGAGGTTTGACGTTTCCGGAGATAGTCACGATTATTCTTTACTGTTTTGAATGAAGTTCTACCTAATCTATGTATTTTTAAAACTTTCTGTTTACCATTGGTATCACTAACTGAGTAAATATCTGATTCTTTACCTACCCCTATGGTGCTCCCCACAGAATAGAGAGTTTCACGATTCAACATTGATCTGAGGGCAAGATAATCATACCCAGTGTAAGTAATTCTAAACCCGTCATATTTGGCATTTCTAAGTCTAGCCAATAATTTTAATTTAGCTAAATCTCCTATAGCTCTGTTGGTGGCATTAGGGTTCTTTAATCCCCCTATAGAATGGATCATTTGGGTTGGAACTAACTCATGATTTCTGGATCCTAATTCAACAGCTTGAAGGACTCTGAAATCGTCAGCGGTAAGATACCGCATGTGTGTTGTATCTAATTTCATGCTTCCTTTATGGTTCTATATCTATTGAGATGAGATGAGATTTTCATGCGGCGAGTTCGCGTGTTAATGAAGTATCACAGTAAACGTGATTTCTTTAGGAAACGTCTGAAACAACAACGTCAACAACGTCGTTTCTATAGACAAGTTTCCAATCCTTCTATTAACATTAGAAGAATTGGCACACAAGATACTTCATTTTTAGATTCAACTTCTCAAGAATATTATCCATGGTTAGATGTATTTCCTATATTTGAACCATTTAATCCTCCTGTTCAAGGAATGCCGTCATTAAAGCTGCTTTGTTCGAAATTAGTTGCTCAAAAGGCACATGATTTGAACAGTTCGATGTTGAAATCATTAAATTATCCTTGCTTGAGAATTATATGGAATGATATACTTTCTAGTGGAACCGATAGTTTCGGAGTATATTGTGTTTTTGCCAGCCTTGCCCAATTCAGGTGCCATTTGCCGGTTACAAAGAACCCAAAGAATATAAATAAAACAATTGAAATACGACAGAATAGTTTATCCCAATGTTTGGTAGGTACAAACCATAGAATTGAAAACTTATTCAGTAATATGAAATTCACTGATTTGTTCAGCTTTTTAAGTCAATTAAAATTCAAACATTCTTTGTTTCTTGATTTTTCAAAAACTGGGGCTTTACTTTCCAGAGAACACTTCATAATGTTATTCAAACTTCCGCAGTTGGTAGGTCTTAATTTATCTAATAATGAAGTTATAGATGATGGGATTTTACATTATTTGAATATTGCTCTTAGAGATGGTAAACTTCCTAACTTGAGGGTTTTAAGAATTGTAAATTGTCCAAAGACTACCAAGGAAAGTATCATGATGCTTTTGAGCCAAATAGGCCATTCATCAAATTTATCTCTTATAATTTGTGACAAATTCCCTCAAGCCTTTCACAAAAGAGTAAATAATCGTCCTGAAATCGTCACTGGTCAATGGATCAAATATGACAATTCATGGGATCATTATAAATACTTGAACAAATTCTCTTTATCCCTAGCTTATTCATATATTAACAAATACTTCCAGACCCAATTACCTTATTTAAATCCCCAAGGAATTCTCCTAGATATAATGGTTCATGATGAAAAATATATGTTTGATTCTCCTGAGTACATGATTGAAAAGATTCTGAATAATCGTATAAATAATCGATTTCAATCATGTGAATGTAATATATTATTGCTTGATAAAACATTAGATGTAAAACCTGTCATTGAGGTTAAGCCTGAAAAGGTTGAAGAGATTAATGTGTTTAGTTCAGTGAAGACAAAAAAGAGAGAGATTAAGAAACGACTCAAGCCTAAGAAGAGAGTTGATGATTTTATGATGTAGAATTATGTGTTTTGATGATTACTTATTTGAATTACCTATGATGCTATATACCGACAATTTCTACTAGTGTCTCTGCTAAGATAATTTAAATCTATATATACTTGATGTTAACTATGCACGTTCAGACTTCCTATATAATAAATTCTATAATACTAACCTGAGTTACTTGGTCTCTTCAACAAATTAAGTAAACTATTAGCAGCTGAAGTATTGGTTTGTTTAGGAACTGGTGGACTTTCTGTAGGTGATTTTAATAAATTGAGTAAACTTCTTGATGGTGACTCTTCTTTAGGAGATTCCTTTGATTGAAGAATTTTTAAAAGATCATTAGGTCTTGATGTATCCTTTGAATTACTCGATAAATCCAATGATTCTCCTGGTTTTAAAATACGAAAGTTTCCTTTTGAAGGACCTGATTCATTATTTTGACCTGGATACTGATAATCTTTATTGTTTTGTTCACGATACTGTTGTTCTTGGTATTGTTGATTATTATGTTGCTGATTATTAAACTGGCCATTAAATTGTGGTTCTTGATACTGTGGTTCTTGATATTGTTGGTATTCTTGAGTTTTAGGGCTTGCGAATTGGTTAATAGTTTCTTCTTGTGTATCTTCATAATCTTCATAATCTTCATAATCTTCATGAGTAGTAGCTTGAATTTCGTCATTTAATTCATCAAAGTCTTCAAAATCTTCAAAATCCTCGAATTCATCTTGGTTTTGAGTCAGCTGTTGCACTGCTTGGACTGGCACTGGTTGTGCTGTAACTGATTGGACTGGTACTGGAGATGTTGGTTGTGATAATGTAACTGTTGCTTCTGGGGCTCCTTTACGTTTTAATAATCCTAACAAGTCATTGGCAGGTGAATTTGTCTGGGGTTGTGAGGTTTGTACGGTTTCAACAGATTTTACTTCTTCTTGCACTTGAGGTTCCGGTTTTTCTGCTCTTGGCTTTAACATACTTAATAAATCATTAGATGCTTCTTTATCTTTAGGGGACTTTAACAAACTTAATAAATCATTGGAAGCTTCTTTATCTTTAGGGGACTTTAACAAACTTAATAAATCATTAGCAGCATTTTGTCCAGATTGTTGTTGTTTATTAGTTTCCTCTTTAGGTTGTTCATTTTCCGCTTTAGATTGTTCAGTTTCCTCTTTATGATCTTGTGAATCCTCAGATTCCTTTATTTCCTGTTTAGGCTTTTTTAACAAATTCAATAAGTCAACTGATCTTTCATGTACTGATGATTTTGGTTGCTCAGGGCCTGGTGAAGTCAACTTGGGTGATTGTTCAGGCTGAGGAGAGCTTGGTGAATCCTTACGTCTTAATAATCCCAATAAATCATTTGCTGGGGAATGTCTACTCTCAGTAACTGGTGTTGAAGATTTCTTTAATAAAGTAACCTTCCCTGGTTGTATTGGCTCTGGTGTAGGACTATTAGATCCTGGTTTTTGAAATAATTTCATTAACTCATTGGCTTTAGCTTTATTTCTTAAAGTATCTTCATTTCTCTTTTCGATGATTTCTCTTGGTTGAGGGGTCCTGTTACTGAGTATTGATAAGAACTCCTTCGATTTACCATCGCCTGGAATTGACAGAGCCTCTGCTTGATAAGGAAATACTGGGACAAAGGATTTATCTTCCATTAAATTTGCATAAGGTTCAGCCATTGATTTAGAAATACTTATGGTGTCAATTTGATTCTCTTCACCTTCATTTTCACTTATATTAACTTTAACACCTTGTAAAATATCAAGTAACTCTCTTCCAGCATCGGAATTTCCAATGACTTCGGGTTCTGGTTGTTGAGGTTCTTGTCCAATACTCAAGAAAGCCTTCAATCTTCTTTCTGCATCCAACATTAACTCGGTTTCATTAACTCCCTTCTTGTCATTGACCCATCTGTTCAAAGGCTTTATTAACGTAGATATTAAGAAAAATTGGTTGGAATTTGTCTTGACTGTCTTCAGTAATGACTTAATATCAAACCATTCAATTTTTTCGATTTCATTTCTAACATGTGGAACAAAATTAAAATCTTCAGGGACATCTTTGGCAAGATAAAGTTTATAATTTTTACCTTGGATAGATCTTTCTATAACATCATTCTCATTAATCATCCCTTTAGCATTAAACCCTGTTTCTTCTTCTACTTCTCTGATGGCACAGTCAATATCCGTTTCATCTTTGGATATTTTCCCTCTTGGGAAAGACCATGTGTTCCTACCAGCTTCTTTAACAAGAATAACTTTACTAAGATCATGATTGAGTAATACAATACCTCTAACCGGTATAGTTCCTTTATATTTACCGAAAACTGATATAGCATCATTGGCGTTACCCCATTTCCAAATAAGTGGACATTTTTGTAAGATTTTAGGGGCGAAACCTTTCATTTTAAGACTAGGATAATTAGGGTAAAGTTGTTTTATAAAATCTGTATAAAACCATTGAGCTTCTTCTACTTGGAATAAAACTCTTTCAACTGATGATAAATCTTCTGTAGGGGAATTGATTATGAATCTTACTAATAAATCTTCGAGTAAATGATCCAAAGATTTATTAGCCAATCCATCCTTTAATTGTATTGACATGCTGGGTGTTGGTTATTTTTTGGTGAGCATTTGGAAGTGCGAGGTTGTATTGGGGACTGGCATTGAGAAGGTTCACTGAGATAGAGGTAATAATTACATACAGTCGGACTCATAAATTCCTTTGAAGTATAGACAACATCACTGATTCCTGATATAGATAATAGCTGTATTTGTAAACCATGAGAGTTCCAAGATTTCTTAAAACTATTTCAGAAACAAGTAAGCCACCTTTAGCTAAATCAATCACTATAAATAAACCCTTTGGATTATCACAACCCATTAAACTTAAATCAAATTTTTCTATTGATTTGTTTTCTGCTGATGCTAAAGAAATAAGACAACAAAAATTAGATCATGATTTAAAACATTCTCCAATGTATGAATCTAAATCATTCACTAATACAAATGGGAAAATCTTCAAATCACCAATATCGTACTTTAAGAGTGAAAAGTCCCTTTATTTCCCTAATTTTGTATCTAACTCATTAACTGGTAAGCAAGTAGAGCTATATGATATTTTTAAGAATAAAATAAGTCTAGTAAGAATATATCTGACCCAAAGTGGTGAAAATTGTGTAAATAGTTATTTTAAAAATGATGGTATTGATTATTTAAAAGAATATAATGAGTTTCAGAAGAAATATCCAAATTCACAAATCATTGATTTCAATATACCCCAAGGTTGGTTGAAAAGCTCAATGGTTAAACTTTTAGCATCCAATATTAAAAACCAACTTCCTCAAGAAAGAAGAGATTCTTATTTTATTTTACCAGAATCACTTCTTCCATTTGATATAAAACAACAATTATTATGTGATAATAGCTGTAGTGGTTATATCTATTTTATAGATGGTGATGGGAAGATAAGATGGTGTACTAGTGGATTTTCTAGTGAAGAGGAACAGAAATTATTTGATAAGGTTTTAGGTGGACTTTCAAGAAGTCTTTAGTAAAGTCTCATAGATTTATTGGATATTTATGTATCTTCACTTCCCAAAATGAAGCATTCTCCGTATGATTAATCTCCATACCTGTAAGTATAAATGTACATAGAATTTTTGCAGCCGCGATATTTCTCACACCGTACTGAGATAATTTTCTCACTCTTCAACATAGTCATAATCCAATGACCAGACGATAAAATAGCTTGACGTCGGTCTTTAAACACAATGTATGTAAAATGATGAATTATTGAATTGGGAATCTCTCTGACAAACTCCTGGAGAAACAAAATTAATTCCAACTGAATTTATATACTAACATTAGTTTACGGTATAATTTTGTGATTGAGATGAGGTGTGAATGAAATTACGTGAATGACATCAAGTGGATGAAGAAAAGTGGATTGGAGAATTTAATACCATTGCATTTTCAACATAGTATGAACTATTTATCTCTATTCCTTTTTAACTCCTAAATTTCTGTATTCCCTATTAATACCTGCCTCCATAAAAAAACAAAAAACGAGCCCTAATATTTAACCCGTGATCTCGCGACTGTTCTATTTCTTAAACCATTCTCATCCCTGCACGACCTTCAAAATAACCTTTCACACGACCTGCGCATTTGATGAAGAAGTGAAAAATAATTTGAAAATTTCTATATCGTACATCATGTCTACTATCAACAAAGAAAAAGTTCAAGAACAAGAACAAGAAATCCACAAAATCAGAATCACTTTAACTTCTACCAAAGTTAAACAATTAGAAAAAGTTTCTGCTAACATCATCAGAAATGCTAACCAATCTGATATCATCAAAAAAGGTCCAGTTAGAATGCCAACCAAAGTTTTAAAAATTACCACCAGAAAAACTCCAAATGGTGAAGGTTCTAAGACTTGGGATACTTATGAAATGAGAATCCACAAAAGAGTTATTGACTTACAAGCCCCAGCTTCAATTGTTAAGAGAATCACTCAAATTACTATTGAACCAGGTGTAGATGTCGAAGTTACTATTGCTGCTTAAATAGGTATATAAATGCTCTAGGTTATTATTAATAATAACTATCAGGATTTATTAAGTCGTAATATATAGATTTGACTATGAATCTGAGCGAGTTTGAGTAATACAAGTTTCTATTATAAATGTCAGGAATGTAGATGAATTTCTCTTCTTTTACTCTTTTTTGTTCTACAAGGGAACCATGTTCTGTTTGTAACTTGCTTATTACTATGGCTTAACAGTTTTCTCTTTTTCAAATTTTCTCCAGTTTTTTATTTGAAGCATTTCGTATTTATCACAGAATTGCAAAAAGTACGAAATTGACTGAAATATGAAAAAGCATAAAAAAAAATTAAATTCATAAAAATTATTAAAATGAAGAGAATACATACTCAAGTGAACACAAACACGTATAAGCCCCCAAACACAAACTCCAACTCGTCTATGGCTGTATATACTAAAAATACCTCTTTACTACACGTAGCAAACAAGCCGCACTTTGCTCATTCAGATAATCACAAGAATTCCAACTGGTGCGAATAAGGATGTTGGTGCTTTCAATTAAACCCAGGTTATACATAGCCAATAGAATACCTAAACATCTATTGTCTACTAGCAAAATACTCAACAATGAGTTATTAAAACACCAAGCCCAAAAGAAAGCTCGGATTAAACGTAAGAACACTGCCCTTATCTCCGGGTTCATTATAGTTGGTTCATTCATAGCTTTCAATCAATCCAACTATTACAACCTAGACACCGTCAATGGCTTGAATAGCAAGATTTTCAATAAAGGGTTGGAAGGGAATAGTGTGACTGCTGGTTCTGGTACTGGTAATGCTGCTAATGTAAGTGATGGTAAGAACCCTAATGAACTTTATACCCAAAGTTCAATAAGTCAAAATTTCAGTATTGGTCATCAGCAACATAAAGAAGGAGTATTTATTCTTAATGAAGAGCAAGTTAGTTCAAAATTAAGACAATATGAAGAAAGTTATTTTGTTGATAGGGGCCAAGGAGTTTTAAGATACGATGTGTGTCAATTACCATCCAATTCTCCAATTGAAGACGATAGATCCGAAGAAATTGTACAAGTACCTATCATTCAAGATAATAATGTCAAAACTACTACGGATTGGATGTTTTTTGGAGTTTTTGATGGTCATGGAGGTTGGACCACCAGTAGTAAATTGAGAGATCAATTAATCAGTTACGTGATTTCAGAATTTGCTACAATCTTTAAACCAGCAGAAGATAACTTAAGATACGTTCCAAATAGTAGTACAGTAGATCAAGCTATAAAAAATGGATTTTTAAAGTTAGATCATGAAATTGTTAATAAAAATATCGAAAAACTATTAAATAGTAATAATAAGGTACAAGCTGCTGAATTATTAATGCCAGCATTATCAGGTTCATGTGCTTTATTATCATTTTATGACACCAATTCTCAGATCTTAAAAGTGGCAGTTACAGGAGATTCAAGAGCATTATTAGGATCTTTTAGAGATAATAAATGGACAGTCAGACAATTAAGTATTGATCAAACCGGTTCAAATCCTACAGAAGTAGCTAGAATCATTAGTGAACATCCAGATGAAAGCAATGTCATCAAAAATGGTAGAGTCTTGGGAAGTTTAGAACCAACTAGGGCTTTTGGGGACTGTAGATATAAATTACCAGCATCTATTCAATCAAGAATTTATAAACAATTTTTTGGTAAGTCATTACCACAAAATTTGAAATCACCACCTTATGTTACAGCTGAACCAGTTATAACTACAACAAAGATCAATCCTGAACAAAATGATTTTTTGGTTATGGCATCTGATGGATTATATGAAATGTTATCTAATGAAGAAATCATTGGATTAGTGGTTAAATGGATGGAAAGAGAAAAAATGTTCAAGCCACAAAAATCATTCTGGAGTTATTTTGGATCAAAAGAGAATAAATTACCTGAAGTTCATGATATAACTAGTGATAAAACCTCGAAGAAACCATTTAGAAAGACAAGACCTTTAGGTTCAAGCTATCTTCTCGATGACAAAAATGTTTCAACCCATTTAATTAGAAATGCTCTTTCAAATGGAGGATCAAGAGATCAAATTTCAATGTTGGTATCAATTCCTAATCCTGTTAGTAGAAGATATAGAGATGATTTAACGGTTACGGTTGTATTTTTTGGTAAAGATAAAGGAGAAAACGACGGAAAGTTAGAGATTAATAAAGATGCAACAGCTGGGGGAATTGAATCTAAACCTAAGCTTTAGGCTGTATTTATAGAAATGATATAAAATGATATAAAATGTATAGATGTTTATATAATCCTATACATTATGATCTTTATTATTAGTTCTTTTGAAAGATGCTCTTATACCTTTATTGGATAAACCATTCTATAAATAAAAGAGGTTACTCCGGGGCCAATTAAATGGCTATACTTCTCAGTATCCTTAGATTCCTGGGTTCCATAACCCCTTTCCATTAATGATTTTTTCACTAAAAATGATCTGATAACTAACATCAATAACCCTAGGAAAAAGAATATACATCCTGTGAAAACTTGAGTATATAAGAAGGGACGTTTCAATTGATCATTTTCTAATGATAATGCTATGATTTCAGCAGCAAATGCTAATAAACCTGTTGCTACATTCATGTAAGACCAAGTTGCAGGTAAAAGACTTGGTGATGAGATCAAGTCTCTAGCTATAGCTTGACCTAAGCATGACCCTATAGCAATGATAAGACCAATTATAAATGCAAAGGGAATCAATGCAGCATATGTAACAGCATTAATCCAAAATGCTAATAATAAAACACCAATGGTGAAACATATTAGTACACCAAAGTTGGAACGACCAACCGTGTCAGCCGTGAGACCCATTAAAGGCCGTCCTATAGCTTGCCCAGCATTCAAAAGTGCAGTTAAATTACTAGCCTGCTTAGCAGTTAGTCCAACTGATGTAGCATAAGAGCTTAATGAGAAAACCATAACGATAAACCCTAAAATGGCTACACTAAGCCAAATTGTAAGTAAGATGATAGGCCATGATTTAAGAACGCTTAAATCGAAGATTAACTTCAAGCTGTCCTTGATTACTGGTAAGCTGACCTTAGATTTGGGAGGTTTGACTCTTGGTTTAAGGAATAAAGCTGGTAAACCACTAATTAATGCAATGAAGGCTACAACTCTTAAAGCCCACCTTTGATCACCTGTTACATGGATCATTCTATCAGCAGTTAGAGAACAAACAATACCCCCAAGACCTGAACCTCCTACAGCTATTCCAAATGCAAAAGCCTTGTATTTGTCAAACCAGGTTGGTAGTACTAAAGTTGGTGGTATATACACTAAACAAAATGATATACCTACAAGTAAACCTTGGGTGAGATATAAATGCCATAATTCCGTGGAGAAACTTGCTAGAATATAACCTGCAGTTTGGAGTAAAAGTCCAAGCCCTACGGTAATTCGAAGACCTAAAACTTGATACATGAGAGTAGTCAAAGGTGCCAAAGCTTGGGCTAACCCAATATCCAAACTTCCTATTAGGGCATAGTCAAATTTATCAGCATTTGGGAAAGTTTTATTGTCCGTATAGTATTCAAGAAACACACCATATCCAGAATTGGGACCCCATGTAGAAAAAATTGCTAGCATTGATACTATAGCTATAACCCAAGCGAATCCTTTATCAGATGGCAGTTCTGTACCATGGGATTCATCTTCATTAACGTCATCATCATCATCATCCTGTAGATTAGCTTCCTTCATACTTTGACGTTTTGAAGCATTGGTGAATTCCCTGGCTAAAATAACTTCAGCATTAATAAATTCATCTTTTCCTATACCATCAGTAGTTCTATGACTCGCAATAGAAGTAACCTGATATAGAGATAGAGTAGGATCCAGTTTCGGACTTATTTCCGCTACTAAATCATTATTATAGCCCATTCTTAATAAATATACAATTTGTCAGTAATATAACTTAAATGAAGCTAATAATTCAAAAATTTCACTTATCTATTAAATGTTTAATGGGTACAGATCCCCGATAAGATAAGCGGGTTTTCCGATTTAAGTAATTTATCCGTAATTAGAATTTAATATTTTAAACCAACACAATACTTTAAAACCATTATATCTTCCCAAAAAATAGAGTTTTATAGGATCAACACATGATCTGAGTCATAATTGACATAGTATCATCGGAAGGTTGTCGGAAGCGATCCGCGAGGTTCAAAAGATCTGTAACTGAAAATCATCGATTGTCAATCCCTAAGCCCCAGTAAACTCCGACGTTGGCTTAATAATAGAAGAAAGCTGCAGTACTAAAATATTTTATTCCAAGTAAAGAACATTGGCGAACGTTGAAGAAGTATGCATTGGCAAAGCATGATTAATTACGGCGTTTGAATTCGTAGATTTGATCATTACGGTTTACGACATACAGAACTATCACTGAACAATGGAAAGCTACGACATAATATTCGGTGTAAAGTGGCGCCTCGTAAGACCAATAAAACCAAAGCCTTCATTTAGCTAGTTAAGATTAGGTCATCTCTAGTACTTCAGAAATAGTTTTCTATACATCAACTACGCTCTTGCTTTCCGTAAATGTACGTTTAAGCGGAGTAGATCCTACCACTCAAGCGAGAGCCACGTATAAATCCGCTCGGTGTTACCGTAATGATAACACCGACACGCAGTAGGTGCGAACTTCTTTTGTAATTCCGTAGAGTCATACTAGGACAGTATGGCCAAAAACACTGAAGTTATAAAGAGAAGGAAACATAAGAATAGTAAATTCGGATGCCCCAATTGTAAAAAAAGACGTGTCAAGTGTAGTGAAGATTTACCTCAATGTTTAAATTGTATTAAACACAAAGTCAGATGTGGATATTTAGATTATAGTACGGATCAAATTGAAGAAATAAAACGTTCAAAGGCGTCAAACGCCCGTTCAGGGTCTGCTACGTCGATTAAAACCCAAGATGAAGATGATAGAGACTTTGAAGATGATGAAAACCGTTTAGATGTAGATATACTAGATAACCACATGGATGAGCAAATAGAGCCTTTGAATCAAGGTAATCTAGACAACCTTGCACCAACAACTTTGGAACCTTTAGTGGAACATATGGATCCTAGCCTCAATAATATTGTTAAAACTGATCTTGATGATGAGATTAATAACCTTTCCATAGGTATGGGGTTTAGACCTACCCAATATTATAATAATTTCAATAATATATTGAATCATAGTGCTAATTCAATCAGTCAAAATTTTGATAATTTATTGACAGCTACTCCTGATAAAGATATGTCAATTGTTTATCCCGTATACAGTATTGTCAATAACCAAGGATTGAGTCCTTTTGAAGTAAGAAATTATGGTGGCAGTAGTTATAGCACAAGTCCTTATACTAATATTGATAGTTACCAAGGAGATACAGATAATAGTGATTTACAGACCAATCTTTTCCAAAGTCTAATAAATTCTTCAACGGTTCCACAGGATTACCTTATAAACATAGCGTCTCCTCCACAGGTCGCTGCCTCCAAACAATTCCCTAATGCTATAAGCTCGGAGTTCAAATTTAAGAAATTAGTTAAAGTTGAGCACGATTATAGGAAGTTATTGATTGAAACTGTAATGAAATTAGGACCAAAAATTTCAAGTGGGACTGCTAACTTAATTGAAATAAGAGGTCTTTACACCCTTTGGTTGAATTCCTTCTTATATAAAAGTTATGATTCCGATTTAATGTTCAGTTGTCTAATCAACTTGACTACCAATTTCCTTATATCCAATACATTCAATAACTTCAACATTATTGACACCAAACAGTTTTTAAACATCACTAATATCAAAAATATTTTAATTCTTATAAGTATTAGATACTATGCTATAGTTATTAAAGGTATACGGATATATTTGAATAAGAATTTTGATCCTGAATTATGTTCATCTGTTAGTTACATTTTGAGTTTAATGTCGATATATGATCCTGAAGTATCTTTAAATTCCATCAATTGTTTTACCGATGGATTGTTTGGGGTATTGAAATTCAATTTGAACTTGGCGATGAAGAAAGGTTTAACACCTCCAATATTAATACCTGTACATTTGAAATTAATGGAAAACATTCAAAAATCGATTTATTTCCCTGGTTATGATCCTTTATTCTTGAATGAATTCCAAACAATGTTACTGAACTTGGGTAAGATCTTGTCGAATTTAAATTTACCTCCTAACTTAGGAGCTTTCATTAACAAACATTATAGGAATTTATGTGAATATTCTGACCTGACAGTAAGAGATTATCTTCCAATTATAATGTCACATTTACATGACAATCAAATTCAACAAGAAGTGCTATTTAAAATGACAAGTACTTGGGTAAGATTATTTCCATCAAAGCTTCTTATAATCAACGATAATTCTCATATAATAGAGAAGATTATTTATTTATTTTTCAAGGCTTTTAAGAAGTCTCTTTTTGCCATTATACCTCAAGTCAAATTCTATTTCCTCAGGGATTTTGACAGTCCTTTGATGTTGGATGTATTCAGTTTCATTAATGATACTGAAGTTTTCTTCGATAAAGATTTAGATGAGAAGTTTTTGGCTAAACATAAATTGGAATTGAAATATTTAATAAGTTACTGTATCAGAGTACTTAATTATTTCCAAAAGAGATTACAGTTTATGTATAAGACAGTGGTATATGAACTGTCAACTAAAAATTTATTCCCTCTTGAGGAAAGAAAAAGTATGGTGATAGATATCCCAAGGTTAAGAAGGAATTATTACGAGAGTTTGAAGATCAAAGAGGTTAATATATTGGAATTTAGTACTACACCTATAAGGCCGTATCATTTTCCGCACTTCGAAGGTACAGATTCAGTTGTGGAAGAAGGAGGAGAGGTTGACTTCTTGACTATGACACATGGGGGATTTTTAGAGGGGGATATAGTTAATTGAAACAGAAGGTACTGATAGAATTAGGCTGCTAACTCACTCAGTAGTTTCAAGTCTTCATAGGGTAAAATATTTAATAGTAGATAGTGTTTGCGAGAATGTATTAATATGACGTGTAATATTCTTATTCAATTAAAATGTCTCATTAAGCCTTAGTCTGCATATTTAAGCCTATGTACTTATTAATGCAGGATAAGTTAAACCTAAACTAAGCCCTAACTAAGCCCTAACTAAGCCTTCATTATACCTGAACTAAGCCCTCATTATACCTGAACTAAGCCCGAAGTCGCTTCAAATAGGCTTAGCTGAGTATAAAGTAAGCATAAGCTCGCCTAAATTAGGCTAAAATAGCTAAAATTAGCCTAAGATAGTCCGAAATAGCCTAAGGTAGTCTAAAATAGCCCAACCTACTTGATGCATTATAGGTGAATTCTAGCATAAAAATCCTATAGTTTAAAAAACCTAAGCTAAACCTTAATCCTTAAATCTTGCTAAAGGATGATAATAAATAGGACAATTCCAATAACTTCTCTTAACACCTTCCCAATCTAATTCACCAACTTTGACTTCCTCAAATTTAACTTCTAACCCATATTCACCTAAATCTATCTCGACTAATTTTTTGTAAACTTCATAAATCACTTCCCTATCAGCCCCTAACCCATTAAAGAAACTGAAAGTACCATTAACCTTTAATAAACCAACAATGTAATCATAAAGTTCTAACATATCAGAATAATGTTCAGAAAATGTGTCATAGTAAATCCCATTGAAGAACACTCCAGCATCTAAAAGATGGGAAAGATGATCTTGCCATTTACCTTCCAATATGACGACATTTTCTTTATCATACCATCCATCGGTTTTCATCTTAGCTAATACATCAGGATGTGGTTCAATTATATAATGTTTAGTAGGAGTTTTCTCTTGTATCATAGTATCAATTATTCCCATACCAAAACCAATATTAAGAACAGTCATTTCCGAGTCAGGTATGGAGAATAAAGCATCACAACCTTTCTGCATTATATGTGATTCCCAAGACATCATTACACCATCATTTTGGGATGTGAGAAGAGCATCATCTTGGTAGGTAAGTTTTGAAGAAAGGTAAGCTTCTTGAGTTTCAGCTGCATCAGGTTCTTCATTTTCTTGTTCATTTTCTGGTTCATCTTTTGGTTCTTCCATAGATTCCTCCACAGGTTCCTCTGCAGGTTCTACAGACTCTTCAACTAATTCAGGTACTTCACCGTCTTCGAGGTCACCATCTTCAATTTCCTCTATAAATTCAATATTATCATTAACTTTCCTCAATAATAACTCAGCTCTAACTCCAGCATTGACTATCTCTTCGAATATAATTCCCTTCATTCCTCTTTTTACTAAAATGCACCCTGGAGTATCACCATTTATATCAACTAAACACCAACCTGCTCCATATTCAAACAAAATCTCTACCATTTCACGGATGATCTGTAATTGTTCTTCAGTACAATCTTTAGGATAATGAGTACAAATTAAATGTAATGGAGTGGTTGTGGTTTCTGGTTCTTCATCTATGTTATTTGTATAGTTATAAGCTTCTTCAACTGTATAAGTAGAAGGGATTCCATTGGATAAGTAATATTTTAATTGGGTAATGTATTCAGTAGTTATAGGAGTTTGGAATTTACAAAGATCATGTAAATCACTCATGGTATTAATTATGGAAGTAATGCGATGCGCGATGACTTGAGATGAGGTTGACCGAGATGATGGTTGCAAGTCTTAAGTTATCTTACACAAAAAAAGACACGAACAGCCTTAAGTTGTTTTCTTCATACAAAACAATGGAGTGGTGTTGATTTTTTCTCGAAATAAAAAGAAATTGATCTCTTTAGCTTGGATAACTATACTAAATGGGTTTGAAAATATACACCCGTACACCTATATAAAGAAATATTCATATCAAATATTAATATAATTTTTCTATATAAATAAACTAAAAGGTTATGCTGGATAGGACTGGTCTACAGTCACTGCCAGTATTCATCACTTAAGTCATCATAAAAGTCTGAATAGCCTCCTTCATCTTCAATATTAGCTATAATGTTATTATTAAATTTATTCAAAAATTCATGAATCTTAAAGTTCCTCAAGTTATTCTCATCTAAGTTTATGAAAGGATAATAAGGATTTTGTAATAAATCTCTTACATCACTATCCCTAGGATCATAACCCGTATCATAGTCTACTTTAAAATCGATTGTGCTATTAGCTACAATATTGCCCTCAGCATAATGACTATCATGCACATGATTGAAATCTCGGGAATTGTAAAAACACCGAAATAAATCATGATAATCTCTATCAAAGGAATGCTTGATTGTATTAGCATCTACGCTATTGAAAAATATAAAATATGACAACCCTGAAGGGTGAGACTGTCTTGGAAGTAAAGATACATCACCACCTATATGCTTGAAATGTAATGACATTATAGGATCATGGTCTTGTTCATATGCATTGGTTACATTTTCGAATTTGAAATGCTGTAAATGGTGTTTGTTATAAATATAAAGATCAGGATTTGCCTCAATAAAATCAGTCAAATCTTCATCAAATGTTACCTGGCTAGGTAAATGCATATAGTTATAAAACTTGACGAATTGGTTATTAAAGCGTTTTATCATAATTTCATTAAAACTGGCAAGTACCTGATTGAAACTTACCTCGTTGGATTTATTAAAATTTTGGTATCCTACAAAAATTGAAAGGATATTTAACCTTTTTAAGAAGAAGGTTGTAACTCTTATACAGTATTGATCAATCTTAGAAAATAAAGGATTTTTCCAATCAAATCGTTTAACTTGATAATCAGGTTCATTGAAAAGTTGAATACTACCTTGGAAATTCGTTAAAAAAAGATAATTCACATATGGGAAAAGATTATCCAATATTCTTCCCAAAGTCCTATATAATCTGAGGGTTAGTATTTCTATTGGATCATTTAAGTAATCAATAAGTTGAATATTTGATGGGAGATTAATTAACCAATTCCTTAATAATTGATATATTGTATTATTATTATTGCTTCCACTTTCACAGAATTGAATAAGTGCATTCAAGTATTTTTGAAGATGACTGAATAAAAAATGATTGTGGCCCGAAGGTTCAACGTAAGGACTTAACAGATCAACCATCTCTCGAAACTCATACAAAAGATGATGCTTATACACTGGGAAATATATCGTCTTACTTGAGAAGTTTAAAAAATTCAAAATCAGCTTGGTTTCATAAGATAAATGATCAAAGTCAAATAACTTTGAGAATATCGATATAACACCTTTGGAAAATATCACACAATTATTAAGGGTATTAAATTCATAAATGCTGACTTTATTAAGCAAATCACTAAGTACTATAGCCAACTCAATATTGAAATCTTTTTTACTAATCAACAATCTTAATAATCGAATACTTTCATTATAATATATTTGACCATATTTTATGAGACTGTCATGCAATCTTAATTTATCATTCTTGGGAATATTGAACCATTTGACGGAATTAGATCGAATATAAAATATAGATAATGCTAATAATGAATCAACAATTAAATTTCTCTCTAGTACTTCCTTGATGGATAGAAAGTTCTTGAATAATTGGATCTCGATCAATTCCAATGAATATAACCTCGTCCATCCATTTGTATCAGTTTTCACCTTTTTAATGGCTTTAAAGTGTGTAGGGTAAAAGTTAGGGTGAACTCTATTCATACTAACCTCAAACGTTCCTATATCTTACTGAATCTAAACACTCGGTTATATTTGCACTATCATTAATGTTTGCAAAATTCCAACTGAGATTTTCGGCCATTGCGCTTTCGCCAACAACAAAAAAATATTCTGTAATTCCGTGGCATATCCGTTCATGTAGATGGAAGGGGACAGTTAAAATATAAATCTAATAGCTAGTTAGAAAGTATATGATATTAATACTGTAGAATTTCAAAACAATTTCGACATTTTCGTTCTAATGTCTTGTCAATATAAGCTTGGTTTTTGTTCGTTAGGTAAATGTGCCGCAGATTTACATTTACGACCGTAATCCCTTTTACCCTTCATTTTGAAAATTTCGTTTTGAAGTAGTTCACAGGGTTTATATTTACCATTTATCCTGTCCCCGTTTGTACCGCTCCTAGTTGTAGATAAGGTATACGGAGTTAAGCTGCATTTTGTTAATGATTTTGCCTATTTATTATTTTGACGGAGTTTAGCAAGGGTATAAACTTTTAAGGTTACGAGTGATGGGGTTCATCTTTGACGTAAAATATGCAAAAGAAGCTTTCATCGGCGTCTAACTAAGTCATACTGTATATTAAGAAAAAATGAGAAGGGTGAACAAAAAAATTAAGACGGAGCAGTAAAAACTCCATTTAATACTTAATTGGAAATGCTGCACCGCTAACGGGGCAACTCCAATTCCTTCGGGACTTCCGTTATTATTGTTTAAGCGCAGGCTATCTTTTATTTTTTTGTGCCTTATTGTTCCACCCCATGGGCTTTGTCTCGTCTGAAATACCTTCTCAATGCGGCTTTAAGGTAACGCACTACCGATGCTAACATCAATCGTGACATCATGATCTGCAGGGAGAATGTAGTTTACTCTTCTCTGCATAGCATTAAAATGGTCATATAGTGACGTTACATTTTCATAATCAGATATAGACCATTCTTGATTACTAAGAATTCAATAATCATTAATTTGTTCGTTAACTCAAGCTAACATTCTCCTTAGGGTATGTAGACCGCAGCCACAAACTCGCAGCCATATTACCGCTGCAGGATCTAGATTTTATGGTTTAGTAACATTAAATATCAAAAGATATCTAAGTTATAGTTGTTTACAATTTGCTTAAGCGGCTCTGGCCGGAAGTCTTTTTCTCATGGATTCAAAAGAGCCGGCATAAAATTTTTTCCTAGAACTGCTCATACTACATTAAAAATACAAAAAGATCTGGAGCGTTTCTGCGGAATTGTTCCACTGACGATCAGCGACCGTGGATTTAAGGAAACTTAATTCCATTGCAGATAGCATTGCCTCATTGAGAATTATTTTGTTCTATTCATGTAATGCAGTATAATCAAGTATGAAATGCATTGTCAAGATCCAATAACTTTAATTATTAATAGATTAACTCCACTGATGAAATTTCAGCGGCTTATAAGTAATTTTCGGAGAAGTTGGCTTATTCCCGTCTAAGGGGTCATTATCGAAATAAAGAATCTAGATTAAAAAATATCGTCAAGAATGAACTAAAAACTTAAAAATAGAAATTTAGATAAATGTGGTTAATTGAAATTGTACATAAAACTTTAAGCGTACGCATGCTTTTTGTCAGCTTGCCCCTTTAAAGGAAAACGTTCCTAATTGATAAATAGATTCTATTGTTTTAAAAATGGACCTTTAAATGGAAATTCCGAACAAAAATTCCCCTTCACAATAGAAGGTATACAATGGAAATATGAAACAAAAGAAAAAAATTTTTTTAGAGGATTTACTTTATGTTTATGGAAGCTAACTCAACTAAAGTTAACACTGCGGAAACAATAAAGTAATGACAACCGCAGGATGCAAATATGTTCATCTCGACAGTCAATCACTATTAAACTTTAGATACATAAAAATAGTACTAATAATTTTTTAAAATGCGGCACTTTTTTTCTAAAAAAAGGTCATCTGATGTCGCTAAAAAAAAAGGAATTGATTTGGTAAAGATTGGTGGCACTGTTAGTATAACAACACTGCAAGTTTTATGGCTTTTTTGTAAAATAGCATCGATGCAAAATAAACTCAGGTGGAGAGTTCCCCAAGCAATGCTACATTTGACAAGCCGCTTCCGTGTTTGGTGGACTGTTTCCGTGAATGATACATAAAAAGCGGTAATATATTTGTTCTCATCCTGTATAGTATCAGATGTAGATGTTACATAGATGTTTTATGTGTCCTGATAACCACATTAAAGCGGGGTTGAGATCTTTGGCCAGTAGAAGGTTAAAAAAAGCTGTTGCATGTAGGTACGTTATGCATATCTTTTAAAAATAGTATAATGTTAAAAATATACAATAAAAATACAATAAAGCTACATATTCGGTTCTAGCATAGTTTTACTTGTCGTAATAACAACCTCATTACCCAAAATTCCCAACGTTAAACCATTAAAATAACAAATAACCCAAATATTTAATTCCGTCATTCTGAGAGAGCGGCGTAGGTTCTCGCCTGATATGTAAGATATGAACAATAGCCTATCAGCGTCAATTGATAACAATTAGAAACAATGTGCCAAACTGTGGTTAACAATAAAGCCAGGCAATTCGACATCTCATACCGTACAATTCACCTTCGTGACATTTATTGACATGATTTTAATCTAACGAGGTTTTATAGCCATTAACACTCTTAGTGACTAATTTCCTTGATTGGTGAAAATTCTTTACTCTTGTCTTCATGGTTGCTAAATTAGCAATATTGAATTCCCACTTATGTCTTTGGAATTTTAAAAATTCGTTAATAAAAGCAGTTGGATCATGGTCCGTCTTGAATAACCCGGTGTCATAATCAAAGTTATCGTCACTATAATCGATATAATGAAAACCTTTAGAATAGGTTTTTTTAGGGCCAAAATCACCCAAATTTATATCCGAAAACAATGGGAAGTTTTCATATTCAATATTAAACTCTAAATCATTTGATACATTTAATGGAGTCTCTTGAATATCTAACTTAGGAGCTAAGATTTCCAAGTAATCATTATTACCATCAACTTTTCTCAAATATGTATTATCTAAGACATGTGGTCCCAGACTTAAGTAGTGACCATAAAGAACAGTTCTAAAATTACAGAACGTTATTAACCTTAATAAATTCTTATTCAATTTATTTAAATATTCAAATTGTTCATCATTAAGTTGATCATCAATCTTATCAATTGTAAAAGAATGATAGTCCATGTCAACTACTGGAAAGAGTAGATTATTACAATCAATGTTCATAACAGACCTTATAGGGGTCAAGATTTGTGTTATGAGTTTACCAGCAGCCACAAAGAAAAGATAAAATACTCTTTGAAGAACATTTAATTTAGATCCATTGGAACTTGCCATACTTGGGTACATTTTAAACCATTTATTTAACAATTCAAAATAAAGGTTGAATGAAACGATGTTAGTTGAGTTGGTGCCTTGATTGATTTCTCTTAGTTTTGGATTGAAAGAATTAATTAAAAACGTTAAAAACAGTTCAAATTCTATACAATCATGTTTAGGTAAGAAATCCCTAATGGTCTGACTGTTTTGTAAGGATTGGTACAAACTGGTAGAATTAATAAGGAAACTCTTGAACACCTTGAAGTTACTGGCAATTTTTTCGATTAATTGAAATTGTAAATCCGGTACAACACTAGTTTGAACATGATTAAATAAAAGATCAATGACATATCTGATATTAACTGTGAGACGAGAATAATCACCAACTTCACTTACAAAACGATGAAGTAAAGTTGAAGCCCCTGAGTTAAGTGTAGTTAAAGTTGAAACACTTGAATTCAATAATAAATAACTTGAATATGATGATAATAAACTGATTTGAATCGTACTATCAATATGATAATTATTTAATTTCTCTCTGATATCTTTTATTAAATTACCATAATAGTCATGACTCTTATTAATGAATTGGTTTAAAACTCTATCATTAAAGAAGAAATCTTCTTGGAAATTGGTTTCATCAAGGGTGTGATAAGTGTTATGGAAGTTCTTTAAGTAATTGGAAGTTAAAACGATATTCAAGTTACTTAAAAGATAACCTAGGGATTTATCAAGTATGAAAGATTGAAATACTTCATTGTCGACAGCTGTGTGGAATAATTTACGCCATAGTCTACTGGACATTTCCGAGTTCAACACTGGGATGTAGTAATATTGAGTTTTCCTTCTACATGGAGCTTTCTTTGACCTGGTGAATTTAGCAGGTTTATGTTGGGCATTAGGCAATGCATGGTTATGATTTTTACCAAGTTCGTTAATACGGAGGAGGTTCAAGTTTGAATTATCAAAATTAACAAATTGATTGGAGTTAAATGATAAGTCAAAGTCCATAAGAACTTCATTATAATCAAGACCAGGGCCTCCACTTGGCGGACCAATAACTGCACTATTAGGACCCGAGTTTGGACCAGTATGAATAGAAGTATTGATAGGATGGCCCATTGTTGGTCCCGTACCCACAATACCAGAACTCACATTTACTCCGCCTATTCTATTTCCGTTATTACCCAACACATGACTGATTTCCTGATAATGAATGCTGTGAGCTTGAGGCTGAGGTTGAGGTTGATGTTGGTGGTGTTGGTGTTGGTGTTGTGTTTGGGTCTGAGTTTGTGTTTGAGTTTGACCTTGGTGGTTCAGTTGGTTTTGTACATACAAATTTTGAAGATTGTTTTGAAAATTCCTTAATTGATATTCGTTGTAATCAAATTGGTTTTCAATATCTTTCAAATTTGACACAAAGTCATTTTGCCCAAATTGTTCTTGGAACGTCTGACGAGTATCCTTGGTATAATCATACACAGCAGGATAAGAAATCGATGTTAAATTAGATTTCATACTTGATCTGCCCGAATTATTCCCTGACCCTGAATCTGATCTTGAGTTAGAAGTTGATGAGTATGATGTCAGAATATGAGGGGTCCATGGTATAGACAGTGAATTGTCCTCATTGATTGTATCTATTCTACCAGGTATTTTAGTTTCTGGCACTGCAACCCCGTACGCAGCAAGATGTGAAGGACTGGAAACCACAGGTGAGTTCATATTACCCTTTAATTCTTGATCATTATTAAATTTATTCAAAAGTTCATGTTTCCGTTTATTTTCATTTTTCAATCTTATATGATTGAGTTTCAGTTTAGGGAAATCTAAGTATCCACATCGGTAGTTTTTCTTAATACAATTTAAACATTGTGGTAGTTCTTCACTACATTTGATCCTCTTGGCTTTACAATTAGGACATCCGTCCCTTGAATTTTTATGGGTTCTCCTACTTTTTCTCTCAGGATTATTCTTCATCATGTTTGACCCCAGATGACTTTAAAAAATTGGAAAAAAATTCACAAAAAATGTACGATATATGAAATAAAGCTGATTGAATCTATCAATGTATAAACCAAATATATTTTCAGATAATGAACCCGTCAGAAATGAAAATTAAATTTTGAAAAATGCTGTAGTTTTAATAATTAGTCCCAAAATAAAAAAAGATAAAGAAAAAAAGAGAAGCACAAAACCTAAAAGTTACAGCAAAAGATTAACTCTAAAACGTATTAAATTAATACAGGCTGTACTTATCTTATATTGCTTGCCTTTAAAACTGGATCCCTTGAAATAGGTATATGCAAAAATATTTTACTACGATATTTTCTGGAAATGAAGACCTTTATGTAATTCAATAAAAATTGGGTGCGCAAATGTCGTACTGATGTCGATTTTGATGTCTGCAGCCTTATTTCATTTTCCAATTTTTTTTATTTAATTTTGCATCATTTTTTTTTTAATTAATTTTTATCTTGATTTTCTTTTTTTTGTCCAGTCTTTTAGTATTTTTTTTCTTTTACTTTTATATTTTTAATGCTCAACAGGTTAAATTAGGGCTATTTTTATCAAACAGATCCATTTTTTAAGTTTTTTAAATACTTTTAATTATGGTTAAATGTTAAAGAATCTAGAATTAGATCAACCTTAATTGTAGTTTCTATCCCTATAAAACAAAAGTTAAGAGGTTTAAAAAATATCATATTATGACGATGTGACTCATTTGTATAGAATGGAAATTCTCTGTGTAGGTCTGTACTCCACCTCGTTGAAGGGCATCCCGATTAGGTTAGAGCCCACGATTAGGTTATAACCCACTGGAAAAGGGTTTTCGGTGCAGGATTCAAGTTTTTTTTTAGTTACCAGCACTGCGGGAAACTTGTAGACACCTAAACTCAAAAGAACAATAGCCTTGATATTCTATGAATGACATAATTGGAAATCCAATTCCTATGCATAGAATTTGATTTATTTCACTATTCTACGTATCGTCAAAAAATATATGCAGAAGAAGATTTTCCTCAATACTTAATTGGTTGTTCCGAGCTATGGTAAACCACCGAGCATGGCTCAAACCTAGATATAAGGTTTTGTTTCAAGTATAGTTATTCTATTCGTTGCCAAAAAGGATTTTTTCAGGGGACATAAACCTTAAAAAATGGCGTTATTTATTAAATACTTAGGTGCTAGCAAGAATTTTACAGGAACTCCTTTGAGCAAAGAATCGAGTTCTCTTCTTCGTAAACAAATTATATGACACAAGCATACCAATTAGATCCATTGCATTAGCGTTGAATTGTATAATGTAATTGAACATGTTTAAAGTTTATGCAAACCGCGACTTTCCTAATAGAGGCCACGGCTACGTCGTAATTATCGTATTGATCGAAAATATTCATAACTCCTACAAAATACCTTGGCCATAATTCAGGGCTAAGTGTAGATCTAGCTATAGTAAAATGCCTTAATATTGTTTAAAGTTTCGTTGACTCTAACTGCAGTAGTTTAATTATTCTGACTTCGTTCAATGGAACGGCGGCCTAGGCTTGTGCGATCTTACTAAACGTCGTATGTAACCAAATTGAGTGCGATAATGTACTCAATGTTTTTTTGACATTTTTTTTCTCCGGGTACTAAGTGAATTCCCCGTGGTTCATTCATGATTCTTTTTTTAAAACTCATCAATTGTCAAAATTTCATCTGAAAATCACTGCCATTCGAAAGGCATTTTTTCATGGAAGATTTTTGCAACCACGCCGCACAACTCATTGTTCAAAGTATTAGATTATACAAAATCTTAATTCTCGAAGGGCTTTGGGTTGAGTTTGTTGACATAACCATTTGATTAGTAAGTCATCTATTTCTTCACTGATTCCAGGCTGATAGTACTGAAATTGGCATGGCTGGCGTTGTCATACATTTAGGGTTAAATCCACAGTAGAAGTTATTCTCTAAAGACTTTACGGGGTGCGGCGGGGATTTTTTTAAACTATAGTTTGATTGCTGGCAATGACATTACCAACAGTCAATGCGTTAAGTATGACAAAAACTACTTTTCGTGTAGAATGTTTTATAGGTCTATTTGAACTTCTTAAGAGCTTGAAAGCCTCTGGCTTAAGTGTAGATCCTTCTCGGTTAGAGGTACGTTGCTAAAAAATGTCTTATCAAGGTTGTAGGGCTTCTTTGACTATTTGTTAGAATTCATGGACAAGAGGAAATTATGAGTCATTGAAAATTGTATGAATGAATTAGATATATTAGAAACAACAGTATAATTGGGTTAACACTGTTTCAAGGGACTTTAGGACCCTTGAATTATAAAATACAATAGAGGCAATTCAGAAACAGTTAACCGTGAATGTTGCGTGATATTGACGAGGAATGTTATTTAATAGGTTTAAATTTAACTTGAGGAATGCGGAGAGGATTTATTTGATGAATCTAGAATCTTATTACTTACGAGTAGTAGGCTGGGAGTTGATTCAAGGGTTGAGTACGTGTTAAGTTAACAAAGATTTGATTTGATCTAAGGTTAGTTTAGAGTAATTTATAATAGTAAAAGGATATAATTCATCAAATTGGAATTGACAGTAAACTGAAATTAACAGTAATTTGCAATTGACACTAGTAAATATTTAACAGTAATAAAAAATAAACAGTAATTTAATGAAAATAAAAAGAACTTCGAATAATTAGAACACAGCCGATTATAGAATTACCTCTTAAGTAGAAAAAAATGGCGAGAAACATGGCTTTGGACAATTTTCAACAATTCATCTTTATAACTCTATGTTTACTATATCGAATCGCATTATACCCATTAGACGTGATATTTCATAAACATTTTAACTTTCAAGGCATTTATTTCAAGAGAGGCCCATTTGACAATCCAAATAACTCTTAGCCTATTGGGATTAATCAAATCCTTAATACCAAGCCTCAGTTACCCAAAGCTTCTGAAATTTAACTTTATTTAAATTGAAACTTTGAAAGGCTTTTACCACGGAATTTGTAATCAAGGCATTTTGAAACAAGCAATTTTACTAGAGACATTTTAATACCATACCGAGCTTGTTAATATCATGCAGTTTTACATAGCTAACATTTCGTATGATAGTACTAAAAATAAATAAGCAAAGAACAGCTGTAGATCTAAAAATAATAAGCGGAGATAAGCTAAAATCACCACAACTTTAAATATTGGGACATTATGTAAATTATGTTAGTAATCATAGAAACTAACCTTTAAGACAAGACACAGTTATGAGTGTTTGGATGTGACTCTCAATTAGAAATCAAAGCAACGATGATTAGGATGGTCATTACTAACCCCAAGCGATAATCATGGCAAAGTTTATCGTTGGTAATGCAAATTAACCTTCGTGACGTCAATGAGGCTGAAACTGGTAATTGGTAAGAACCCTGCAAGAGATAACCTTTTGAATCTTAGCAAGATAATACATAATACATATTACATGTGAGTGAGGCAGAATTGTGAGAGATAATATATTATGGTATTGTCTCATTTTGGAAAGATAGACTATTTCTAAGAACGAGGAATATATGAAACATCTAAAAATGTATAGCCATGGCTTATTAGTATATGATATTATTACATAAGCGGTTTGAAATAAACGATTGGTAAAGTGCAATCAAACGATTGGTAGATAAATAAAACAAACAGAATTTTCCAGAATGTTTATAAATTGATACTTTCGTCAACTGTGGATAATTGTGCAAGTTTCAGATGGGACGGAAAAAAAATCCCGCTTTGCGTGCGAAAACTTCGGTACTGCGTTTAACCATGCCCGTTTTCCGTGTTAGTAATATACGGCAGTTCAAATCCCGTACTCCGCATCATCTAAAAGCCTGAGTTTATCAAGATTATAGGAATATTGGAATACAAACTTCAATTGATATATCAATGGGTTATCAATTGATAATTCAAAACCCACTTGATGAATTGCTTCAACCTACGGCTTTACCCCAAAACCATATCATATGTTACCCGGAAACACATCACACGGATTTTAACAGTTTTAGCCTTAGACCAAATATCCAAGAAATGCAGCAAAAACTTACCCGGACAGAGGCGATACGGGTTTTAATATACCACATCCGTTAATATGGGTTGCAAAAAAGTCAACAATTATAAAAGGAAACTAAGGCCCAGGAGATAAAAAATAAGCAATTGGCGTTAAACTTTTTAATCAATAATGAAACCAGAAGAAGAACATTCCTCTGTCAATGAGTATAATGGGTTCGATGCCGAAGCTGAAGAACAAATTCATCAATTAGCCAAAACTTTTAGTCAAAAAAGTTTTCAATCTAATCAAATTGAAGGTTCTAATGACTTAACCAGATATTTGAGTAGTATGTCTCAAGTTCCTGGGGTTGAAACTTATAATCATGATGAAATTGACCAAAGATTGAATCCTAACCTGGACGAATTTGACTCTAAATTTTGGGTTAAGAATTTGAAAAAACTTAAAGATACCGATGAAGATTATTATAGACATTCCAATTTAGCCGTTGGTTATAAGAATTTAGTAGCAAGAGGTATTGCTGCTGATTCCGATTATCAATCCACATTTTTCAGTGCCATTCCCAAATTTGTAGGTGATACCTATAATGATTTGTTCAATGATAAAGAATCCAGATATTTTGATATTTTAAAATCTATGGATGGTTTATTATTACCAAAAGAATTAACTGTGGTTTTAGGTAGACCAGGTAGTGGTTGTACTACCTTATTGAAAACCTTAGCTTCACAAACTTATGGTTTTAAAGTTAGTCAAGATTCCCAAATTAGTTATGATGGATTTACACCAAAAGAAATCAAAGATAACCATAGAGGTGATGTTATCTATTCAGCAGAAACTGATATTCATTTCCCTAAATTATTAGTTGGTGATACTTTAGAATTCGCTGCTAGAATGAACACTCCACAAAATAGAGGTAACATTGATAGAGAAACTTATGCTAAACATTTAGCTGCAGTTTATATGGCTACTTATGGTTTAAGTCACACTAGACACACTAAAGTTGGTAATGATATTGTTAGAGGTGTTAGTGGAGGTGAACGTAAAAGAGTTAGTATTGCCGAAGCTGCCTTATCAGGTGCCAATATTCAATGTTGGGATAATGCTACTAGAGGTTTAGATGCTGCCACTGCTTTAGAATTTATTAGAGCTTTAAAGACTTCAGCCACTGTTTTAGAATCAACTCCAGTTATTGCTATTTATCAATGTTCTCAAGATGCTTATGACTTATTCGATAACGTTATTCTTATGTATGAAGGTTATCAAATCTTCTTTGGTAAAGCCAGTGAAGCTAAAGATTATTTCCTTAATATGGGTTATGAATGTCCTGATAGACAAACATCCGCTGATTTCTTAACTTCTATCACTAACCCAGCTGAAAGAGTTGTTAAACCAGGTTATGAAACTAAAGTTCCAAGAACTGCCAAAGAATTTGAAACCTACTGGAAACAAAGTCCAGAATATCAAAGATTAATGACTAAAGTTGATGATTATTTCGTTCAATGTCAAGAAACCAGTGCTAAACAAAGATACTTAGAAAGTCATGTTGCTAAACAAGCTAACCATGTCAGAGCTAAATCTCCATTCACTGTTTCGTTCTGGATGCAAACAAGATATTTAGTCTCTAGAAATATCTTAAGACATAAGAGTGACCCAACTATTCCTATTTTTATGGTGGTAGGTCAAGGGGTCTTAGGTTTCCTTATCTCATCATTATTTTATAATTTACAACCGGTTACTGGTACTTTATTCCAAAGAGGTGCTTCTATGTATACAGCAGCCTTTTTCAATGCCTTTGCATCGTTGTTAGAAATTATCAGTATGTATGAAGCAAGACCAATTGTTGAAAAACATAAACAATTTGCCCTTTATAGACCTAGTGCTGATGGTATTGCTGCTGTTATTACTGAATTGCCAATCAAATTCCTCCAATCTGCTGCCTTTAATATTGTGTATTATCTTTTAGCTCATTATAGAAGAGATGCTGGAAGATTCTTTTATTATTGGTTAATGCTGTTTGCTTGTACTATTGCTATGTCACATATTTTCAGAACTATTGGTGCTTCTACAAAGACTAATGCTGGTGCCATGACTTCAGCTACTGCCATTTTGATTGCATTGATTGTATTTACTGGTTTCATTGTTCCAACTCCAAGTATGTTAGGATGGTCAAGATGGATTAATTATATTGATCCTGTGGCTTATGCTTTCGAAGGGGTTATGGTTAATGAATTCCATGGAGTAGAATTTAGATGTACTGGTTATGTTCCTGATGGTCCATCTTATGCAAATGTTCCAATTTCTGATAAGATTTGTTCAGTTGTTGGTGCAGTTCAAGGTGCTGATACTGTTAATGGTGATGATTATCTTAGACTCAGTTATGCTTATTATAATACTCATAAATGGAGAAATTTCGGTATTGTTATTGCCTTTATTGTATTCTTCTTATTTGTGTACTTAGCTATTATTGAAGTTAACAAGGGTGCTATGCAAAAAGGTGAAATTGTTTTATTCTTAAAATCTGGTTTAAAGAAACATAAAAAAGCTGGTACTTCAACTCCTGATGATTTAGAAAATAACTTGGGTAATGAAAAAGTTGGCTTAGACGATCAACTTGAATCCAGTTCAAATCAATCTACTGCTAATCAAACCAAAAAGATTAAGACTCAAAATATCTTCCACTGGAGAGATTTAACTTATCATGTTACTGTTAATAAGGAAGAAAGAATCTTATTAAACCATGTTGACGGATGGGTCAAACCAGGTCAATTGACTGCTTTAATGGGAAGTTCAGGTGCTGGTAAAACTACCTTATTGAATACTTTAAGTGAAAGATTAACTGTTGGTGTTATTACTGATGGTAATAGAATGGTTAATGGACATCCTTTGGATAGCTCTTTCCAAAGATCTATTGGTTATGCTCAACAACAAGATATTCATTTACCAACTTCTACTGTTAGAGAAGCTTTAAGATTTAGTGCTTACTTAAGACAACCTGCTAGTGTAAGTAAAAAAGATAAAAATGATTATGTTGAATATGTTATTGATTTATTAGAAATGGGTCCTTACGCTGATGCTTTAGTCGGTGTTGCTGGTGAAGGTTTAAATGTCGAACAACGTAAAAGATTAACTATTGGTGTTGAATTAGCTGCTAAACCAAAATTACTTTTATTCTTAGATGAACCCACTTCTGGTTTAGATTCCCAAACTGCCTGGTCTATTTGTAAATTGATGAGAAAATTAGCTGATCACGGTCAAGCTATCTTATGTACTATCCATCAACCTTCAGCTATTTTATTACAAGAATTTGACAGATTATTATTCTTACAAAAAGGTGGTCAAACTGTTTATTTCGGTGATTTAGGTAAAGATTGTACTACTTTGATTGACTATTTCGAAAGAAACGGTGCTGATCCATGTCCTCCACAAGCTAATCCAGCTGAATGGATGTTACATGTGGTTGGTGCTGCTCCAGGTTCTCATGCTAAGCAAGATTACTTCGAAGTATGGAGAAATAGTGATGAATATCAACAAACTCAAAAGGAATTACTTTATTTCGAAAGTGAATTATCTAAAACTCCTCAAGATGTTGATCCTGATGTTAATAAAACTTATGCTGCCAGTTTCCTTACTCAATACTTATTAGTTACCAAGAGAGTCATTATTGATTATTGGAGAACTCCTGCTTATCTTTTCTCCAAATTCTTCTTGGTTATTAGTTCCTCATTGTTCATTGGGTTTGTATTCTTCAAAGCTCATAACACCATGCAAGGTTTACAAAATCAATTGTTTGCCGGATTTATTTCCTTCATTCCTGTATTTACCTTACTTCAACAAATCTTCGAACCATTTATCCATCATAGAGGTATATACGAAACCAGAGAATCTCATTCCAAAACTTTCAGTTGGGCTAATTTTATGTTAGGTATTATTAGTACCGAACTTATTTTCCAAGCCCTTGCTGGTACCTTATTCTATTTCTGTTGGTATTATCCAATTGGATTCTATAGAAATGCTGCTGAAACTGATTCTGTCAACCAAAGAGGGGTCTTGGTATGGTTATTCTTTGTTATCATTTTCTGTTATTGTTCTACTATGGCTCAATTAGTATTATCATTCAATGAAGTTATTGATAATGCTGGTAACTTGGGTATGATTACATTCGTGCTTTGTTTCAACTTCAACGGTGCTATTGTTCAATATAAAGATATGGTAGGATTCTGGAAGTTTATGTATAGAGTCAATCCTTTCACTTATATGCTTGGTGGTATTTTGAGTACTGCATTAGCTAATGCTGAAGCTGGTTGTTCTAATTCTGAATATTTAAGATTCACTGCTCCATCTGGTGAAACCTGTGGTACTTTCATGAGTGATTTCATTAATACTGCTGGTGGTGCCTTATTAAATAATGATACCACAAGTTGTGAATACTGTGCTTATACTTCAACCAATCAATTCTTAGAAAGAATCAATGCTCCTTATCATGACAGATGGAGATCTTTTGGTATTTCTATTTGTTATGTCGTCTTCAATGCTGGTATGAGTATCTTCTTATACTGGTTAGCAAGAGTTCCAAAAGGTTCAAGACAAAAGGGTCATTAAATGGGTATGTCCTTTTTTATGGTCAGTCATATTGGCAATTGATATAGATATATGTTAAAGAATTATTATTGGGTTGATTCTCTTTCATCGCCAATTTATGCTACCATATTTACCTTCATTGTTATGCGTGTTTATAAAGAAATTTATGTTTGTAGAGAAGTTTATATTTAATTTATAGTTATAAAAAATTCATCTCCTTCTCTGAATATTATTAGTGATTATAGTTGATAATCTATATCGAATTCATTACCGACTTTTGCTAAATACCTTAATGTAGGTCTACCATGAGGACAATTCCATGGTTTATCTAATTTACTCAAACTTTTCACCACTCTACTCATTACGGATCGATTTAAATGTTGCCCAATCATAATTGACTTTCTACATGCTTTCATAGCACATATTTTATTAATCTTGGTTAATTTCCCAGTATTAATCAATTCAATGAAATCAGTTTCATCAAATTTTTGATCTTTATACACTGGTAAATGTGTTAGTTGAAGTTTTTCATTAACTCTAAACCCTTTCACACTGATTAAATCATTATCAATTTTGAACTTTTCACTCAAATTTAAATTAACATCAATTGGTTTAACCAATAATTGATTCTTTAATTTGAAACTATTTACAAGTTGTTCATAATTGAATTTTTCATCTGATGCATGTTGGTCTATGATGAATAAATCATTATTAAGTTTAGTTATGATAAATCCAAGATTGAATTGACCAATGATCTCCATTTCATTGAAATTGAGTTTATTGATTATTATAGAATTCAAATCTTTGGTATAAGGTTTTTCATCAGTTGTGTTTACAAGTTTTTCTATTTCTTCATGTTTAGTTGAAGGAATTGATGGGGTTATTGTGCTATCAAGTTTTTGACTCAAATTATAAACTTTTGGCTCAGGTTTAAGTAATCCTTGTCTAAGGGACTTTGGTTTTATTTTTGGTTTGCTATCATGAGAAGTAGGTCTTGAACTTGAACTTGAACTCGTTCTTGAACTAGCTCTTGAAGACATAGTGCTACTTCCAGATTCTTTTAAACTATCACTATGATTTTTTAAACTTTGTAACCTATTAAACTCCTCAAAATAACCAACAAATAATTGCCTGAATTCATTAAAATCTGAATTCACATTTACTGTTAGTTTATCCGGCGTAACATTGATATCTATTTCATTAGGGTCAATCATGAAATTCAATATAAACACAGGAAATTGGGGATTATAAATTTGATATATCTCATTGATAAGTTTGCTAAGAGGTTTATTATTCACTGGTCTATCATTTATGAATAAAAATTGACGATCTTTTAAGTTCCGGGACTTTCCTATGGAAATATCAGATATATATCCAACGATCTTACACTGTTGATTATTTATATCCACTGGATTTAAACCATCTATAGACTTGTATCCAAAAAGAGTAATAAAATTATCTAGAATCAGGTTGCCTCCCGTGGTTATAATTAAATTCTTTTTCTTCCCATTTATTATGTTATTGATATTATATTTTATACCTGGTTGTATGATTATGTAATGGTAGATAAATTGTAACATTTTGTTGAATTCATTTTTGATAGTTTTTTGGAAGTTTTTGTATCGTACAGGTAACTTTTTAAAAATATTGGTTAATATTAGTTTAGTTCCCTTTTCATTCTTTATATTCATTAACGTTTCAGTATTGATCAATTCCCCCATTTCATTATAGCTCAATTCAGATGTTTCCGATCCAGTGTTGGTAACAATTTTCACATCAGCGATTGAGCAAATAGAACTAAGAGCTTCCCCTCTAAAACCTAAGGTACTTACACTATGTAAACCTTCAAAATCATTTAATTTAGATGTATAATGGTTGAGACAAAGATGGGCAAAATCTTCTGGTCCAATTCCGACACCATTATCAATTACTTCGATAGATTCCAATCCATATTCTTTAAAGTTAATTTCAATCAAATTTGTGTCGGCATCTATACTATTTTCTATAAGTTCCTTTATGATAGATACTAAGTCAATAATAACTTGACCTGAAGTTATTTTATGAATATCTTTGGCACTGATTTGATTCATGATTTCTTTAATATATTAATGGTTTTTAAGGCTTTATATATGGTGAATTGCCTCAAGTTTGTATAAAGTAAATATTCCTGTGATGGGTGTCAAATGTGATAGATCAAATGTGGTGAGTGTCAAATGTGATAGATAATAAATGTGATGGGTATCAAATGTGATAGATAATAAATGTTACAGGTATCAAATGTACTAAAAAATGTGACAGGTATCAAAAGTAATAAAAAATGTGACAGGTATCAAATGTGATAACAAATGTAATAGATAACAAGACGCGCGCGTTATGCAATTAAATGATATCATTGATTTATTTAAAGAACTACTAATAGATTGGACTAATTCAATCCTATATCATCATGGAATATATCCTGATTTTGTTTTTGATCATGTAAAGACTTTTAATGTAATTTGTCCCTCGTCAAAGTCTCCAAAATTGAATGAGTATATATATAAATTCATAGATGATATAACTCAACTTATATTACAAGCTAAAGTGCTTAAACTATTCGTTATACTACATAGGAATCATCAGATTTTTCATCAGTATATTATTGAGTTCACGGATATCGTACAATTAGCAGAAAAAAGTGAAAGTGAAGTAGAATTGACTGATTCTGATACAATATATCTGTCATTTAACAGTTTCTTATTCTACCATCTTCAGCACTTAAAGTCAATAAAATCTATCAACCCTAACTTAGAATTCAAGCTATTTATAGAAAGTAACGTAGAATCCAATAATGAAACTTGGGTAAAAACTCAACACCAATCTCTCAAGAATGTGAAGGTCCTTGATGAGGTTAGTATTGGGGTTATCAATTTCAATTCAACCTACGAATATATATAACATGAGAGATAACAAATATAACAGGAATTCAATAGGAATACATAAAATATGAAAATATGATAATACGAGGTTCATAGATAATATCAAATTGTTTGGATCAAGTAAAACGTAAAATGTAAATTAATGGTTTATTTATATTATATACATGCAAGTCATTCACCTAAAATTCACCACCTAGATAACCAATTTATTTATTGGTCTCTAATTGAAATAAATTCTTTAAATTTTCATACATAAAATAACTGATAGAAACTGCTGGAGCAACCTTTGCTAAATTTGGAACTAAACCTTTGAACAAACCAGGATAACCTTCATTCCTAATAGTTTTATTCAAAACATCAAAAAATCCATCATAAGTGTAAGGATGTGCAAAAGTACCTTGTGCTTGTAATCTTGTCCTTAACAAGTTAATAGGGTACACAGCTGTTGCTCCAAAAGATCCAGATAAGGCCCCTAAACTAAGAACGAGATATGAAGGTAATTTGACATCTTCTTCTTTGGCTATATTTTCTTTTTGCATTTGTCTCCTAACCAACCATTTCTTTATAGTAGTAAAAGTTCCTAAATCTAAAGCTGCATAAGGAAAGATTCCACCTACTCCCACTAAAATACCTCTATAAAATCCTTTGATACCATTTTGATGGTAAATTTCTCTTACGGTATCAGCAAGAAGTTGATTACCTTTCAATGGAGAGTCCAAATTTGAACATTGAACTCTGAATTTTAATGTATCAATAGGGTAAACTGCAAATTGCGATATAACCCCACCTAACCCCCCGGCTAAATATGTTGCAGGTTTGGATAAATTAGCAGTATCTTCAATACCTTCTAATCTTGCTAAACCTCTTTTGGCCAATTCAAAAGTACCGAATTTCATTGCACTTTCTGGAAATACCTTAACAATATTTAAACCATTTCCAACATAAAAACCTCTAAATCCACCTTGTCTCCATATTGTTCTTGCAGCTTGTACTATAGGAGATCTGATAACTTTACGAGGTTGTTCTTGTACAGTTTCAATGACAGTCTCTTTGACAGTTTCTTTAACAGCAGAAGCTACTGATGTATGAGTGTGTTCTTGAAGATGTTTAACAATATTTTTACCAATCTGTTGACGTGATGTTAAAACAGTCGAGGATAAGTCCGTTCTGGCAATTAAAAAGACTTTAATTCTATCAAATGGGGCAGTACAAGTCCTTGAAACTACTCCAGAGATTCCACCAGCTAAGAAATAGCCAAACCCATTTAAGAATTGGTTAATTAAAGTGACATCTCCATCACTTGTTAAGTCTAATTCTTCGACAATATATTGAAATGCAGTTTTGATCCTAGATCCATGTAATCTTGGTACTAAGAGTAAGAATTTCCTGAATTCATGAAATGATATATAACCCAAATGTTCATCGTCAATTTGTTGGAAAACACTCTCGATTTCTTCTGCTGTAGGATTTAGTTTCAATACATCTTTAACATATTTTATCAAGTCGTTCTTGGTTATTTTACCATCACCATCCCGGTCAATTAGATGGAAACCTTTCAAGATTTGTTGATCTGTGGTCGTTAGGTATAATTTAAAATCATTATAATCGATTTTGGAATCTTTGTTAGTATCAAAACTATTGAATACTTTTTGGATTAATTCTGGATTCTCCTTTATAGGATGATCAGCCGATTTTAACGCTTGCTTGAAATCCTGTAACGTTATTTCACCTTTATGCTTATGGTCCATGGACTCAAAAAGTCTTTCATAATCATTTGGCACTATAGCATTGAGAAGTTTCCCCTTATTATTTATAGTATCATTATTTATATTGGTATTGTCTTTGTTACCTGTAACATTTGCCGCCGGGACGTCCTTTTTCGAGTCTTTTGATGCTGAATTCCCCATTATCTATTATCTAGAAGTCATAAAACCTTTTCGTGGTCTTATGATATGTCTATAATGTCTATACACAAAGGAATAAATCAGATGATTAGCTACTACTTAAAACGTAATCAAATTTAAGTCAAATTCTATTTGCGCGCTTGAAAATTTTCAACCTCGTAGTCCATAAACAGAAATGTCAGTACAAATCTTAGGGGATCAAGCCAGTGAAGAAAGAGGTGAAAATGCCAGATTGTCATCTTTCGTTGGTGCCATTGCTGTTGGGGACTTAGTCAAGTCAACTTTGGGTCCAAAAGGTATGGATAAATTATTACAAAGTTCAAGTGACATTAATAGATCATTAATCACCAACGATGGTGCTACCATCTTAAAATCTATTCCTCTTGATAATCCTGCTGCCAAAGTGTTGGTAAATATTTCCAAAGTTCAAGATGATGAAGTTGGTGATGGTACCACTTCCGTTACTGTATTAGCAGCCGAATTATTAAGAGAAGCCGAATCGTTAATTAATAAGAAGATCCATCCTCAAACTATTATAGAAGGTTATAGAATTGCCAGAAACGTTGCAATTGATGCTTTAACTAAAATTGCCATAGACAATGGTAAGAACAGTGAGCTTTTCAGAAAGGATTTAATCAATATTGCAAAGACCACGTTATCTTCAAAAATCTTATCCCAAGATAAAGAACATTTCGCTAAATTAGCAGTTGATGCAGTTTTAAGATTGAAAGGATCAACTAATTTAAATAATATCCAAATTATTAAAATCCCTGGTGGTAAATTGTCAGATTCCTTCTTAGATGAAGGATTTATCTTGGAAAAAAAGTTTGGTATAAATCAACCAAAGAAGATTGAAGATGTTTCTATATTAATTGCTAATACATCAATGGATACCGATAAAGTTAAAATTTTCGGTGCTAAATTTAATGTCGATTCTACTTCTAAATTAGCCGATTTAGAAAAGGCAGAAAAATTGAAGATGAAGAATAAGATTGATAAAATCAAAAAATTCAATATTGGATGTTTCATAAATCGTCAATTAATTTACGATTACCCTGAACAATTGTTCACTGACGGTAAAATCAATTCAATTGAACATGCTGATTTCGAAGGTATTGAAAGATTAGCATTGGTCACTGGTGGTGAAGTTGTTTCCACATTTGACCATCCTGATAAAGTTAAATTAGGATACTGTAAATCTATAGAAGAAATTTTAATTGGAGAAAGTTCAATGTTGAAATTCAGTGGCTGTAAAGCTAATGAAGCATGTACCATAGTTTTAAGAGGAGCTACCGAACAAGGATTAGAAGAAGCCGAAAGATCTTTACATGATGCATTATCAGTATTAAGTCAAACCACAAAAGAACCAAAGACATGTCTTGGAGGAGGATCATCAGAAATGATTATGTCAAAAGCTGTAGATCAAATTGCTGCAAATGAAACTGGTAAGAAAGCTTTAGCTATTGAATCTTTTGCTAAAGCTTTAAGACAATTACCAACCATTTTAGCTGACAACGCCGGATTTGATTCCAGTGAATTAGTCACTAAATTAAGATCTGCTATCTATAATGGTATGACTACTAGTGGATTAGATTTAAATAATGGTGTGGTTGGAGATATGAGAGATTTAGGTATAGTTGAGAGTTATAAATTAAAGAGAGCTGTAGTTTCTTCAGCAGCCGAAGCAGCCGAAGTGTTATTAAGAGTTGATAATATCTTAAAGGCTAAGCCAAGAACCGCTGATAGAAATCATTAGGAGATAATTAGGTGATTTTACATACTGTATAGTTTAAATGTATATATGTATATAATTTCACGACTACACGACCTTACCCTAACACTGTAAGACACTGCAAGACATTCACCGACATAAAACGACACCATTTGACATTTATGAGACACTCACCCAGGTCGCAAACCCTAACAGTCACAACCAAACCTCGATTACATAACCAAAATTTTCAACTTCTCAAAAGAAAAATCAACTACTGAAAATTTTCATTTAATCGAATTAGTTAAAGATGGGTAAATCTCATGGTTATAGATCTCGTACTCGTTACGCTTTCCAACGTGATTTCAAAAAACATGGTGTCATTCCATTATCCACCTATTTAAAGACTTATAAAGTTGGTGATATTGTTGATATCAAAGTCAATGGTGCCGTCCAAAAAGGTATGCCACATAAATTCTACCATGGTAAAACTGGTATCATTTTCAACGTCACCAAATCCTCAGTTGGTGTTATCATCAACAAAGTTGTTGGTTACAGATACATTGAAAAGAGAGTCAACGTTAGAGTTGAACACATCAAACACTCAGCTTGTCGTCAAGAATTTTTAAACAGAGTTAAAGCTAATGCTGCTTTAAAGAGAGAAGCTAAAGAAAAGGGTGAACAAGTTTTCTTAAAGAGACAACCAGCTAAACCAAGAGACGCTAGAGTTATCTCAACTGAAGGTAATGTCCCACAAACCTTAGCCCCAGTTCCTTATGAAACCTTTATTTAAATAATTCATTGTATAGTAGTTAATACAATAGCCTTACGGATATGTATAATGTAGAAGTGCTAGATTACTTATAGGAGGTATTTAGTATTTTGAGAGCTTTCAATTTCTAATCGTTGTGTTTACCTGCATGCCGAAGTCGGTAGTCTAATGGTCGTTCTTGGGCAGACCAAATTCTATTGGAATACTCGATCTCTACATAGTCACTGCATCTGATATCTTCGATCTTTATAGAATTCTAAGACAATTATCCCTATAATAATCCGGAACTCTACAAAGCTTCAAAAAGAGAAAAACAATTAAAGAGAAATTTATACTTCACACTCCTCTAAGAAGTATGAAGTTGATATGACCTGGGTCAGAAACTCTTTAAACATTTGTATTAAGTAACAAGAATGTTTGCGCCAAATGTCGTCACCATATCAACCCAATCGTCCCGTATGAGACGATATGTTTAAAGGAATCGTTAGACTCAACTTCAAAGGGAATAGTAGTGAAACCACGCGAGATATCATCATGTGTATAAAACTTGGAAGGTCATATGAAGAGAAAATCTTTTGCTGGAAAATTTTTGACTGAGGGAAGTGTCCGGGTAAGTGAGACTAAAAGATGAGCATCTCAATTTTTCAGTAGTAGGCATGGTTAAGAGAAAGGCAGACAAGAGTGAAACCCAGGGAAAAGCCCGTAAGGTAGAAGGCAAGAAGAAGGTAAAGACAGAAGAAATAGTCCAAAAGTCTGAACCAAGTTTAACTATTGAAGAGATCAAATCTTTAGGAGAAAAAATCATCAATAAGGCTAGCTATAATGATATTACAAATATATTAAATCAATTCGAAGTCATTAAAGAAACTTTGGCCAAAGAGAAGAATGATGATATAGAAATGACAGGTAGACAATTATGTGTTACATTATTTCAAGTATTTGCTAAATTAATGAAAAATGGATTACTTGTTAATAAAAAGACCAATGACGATAAGAAGCGTATATTAGTTCAATGGTTAATCAAGAAGTACGAAGGCTTTAAAGATATTTTGAATTGGTTCATTAGTAATAAATTGGCTTATAAAGCATCATTACAATTAGATGCATTGGATATTACATTGAAGTTAATGAAGCTTGAAACAGTCAATAATGCTAATGATAAATATTTCCCTACTTTAACATATAAGAATCTTATTAATAGTTTATTGATTAGTAAGAATGGAGAGTTAACCAGTGAAGGATCAGATGATTTCATAATATTGGAATTTTTGGAGACTTTCAACAAAAACTATGACTTACAATTCTATTTCTTCCAAGATTTAGGTGAAACTTTAAATGAATGGAAATCAAAGTCCAATAAAGAAACCAATAGAATATTTGCTAACTTCTTAAGTATTATCAGTAATGAATTATTTTTAGTGCAAAATAAAGATGTTAAGCAATTACCAACATTTATTAAATCACCTCCATCATTAATATTTAAAACTTCAACATTTAAGAATAATTATCAAAATGCTATAACCTCAATTTTGTCGTATGAGTTATCTTTAACTCAGTATAAATCAATTTTGTCAATAATGAACAAACGTATCTTACCATTAATGGCCCAACCATCAAATTTAATGGATTTTTTAACTGAAAGTTATGATTTCCAAGATTTAATCATTCAAATCTTATCATTAAATTCTTTATATGAACTTATGAAAACTTATAATTTAGAATATCCTGATTTTTATTCCAAATTATACTCATTATTAACTCCTGAATTATTATTGAATAGATATAGATCAAGATTTATAAGGTTATGTGATTTATTCTTAACATCCACTCACATATCTGCTAATTTAGTAGCATCATTTATAAAGAAATTAGCAAGATTATCTATTTATAGTGGTGCTCCAGGTACTATTTTGGTGATCCCATTCATTTATAATTTAATCAAAAGACACCCAAGCTGTATGATAATGATCCATAACCCTAATAAATTTGATGAGTATACCGACCCTTATAATGATACTGAAAAAGATCCTTTAAAGACAGAAGCTATCAATTCATCTCTTTGGGAATTAGAAGCTTTGATGGACCATTACCATCCAAATGTTTCAACCTTGGCTAATATTTATAAAGAGCCTTTTAGGAAACCAAATTATAATATGGAAGATTTCTTAGATTGGACATATCAACTGTTATTAGATAATGAGGTTAATAAGAAGTATAGAGGCATGGCAGCTTTGGAGTATGATAATTTTGACGAGTTATTTGGTGAACAGGGTTATTTACAGGGATGGAGTTTGTAGAGTTAGTATAGGGAGTAGGAAGTTGTGTATAGGTTTCAATAGATAGTACGTGCACTTACCAATTTATTTTCACATTTTAACATTGACGTAGAAAAAGACATAGACATAGACATTCACATAAGAAGATAGTACACTACAAAGTACACGAAAAGAACACGCACAGTGTGTACAAATATGTAGACATTATAAATAAAAGTGTTCCCCAACCAAAATATAATTTAACCCAATTAAGACATTTAATGAGACGCGTTACTTCTCTGAAAATTCTCAAACCTTACATTAATTAAATTTACAAACGCCAATTAAAACTTTTACGGTTACTCAAATAGTTACACAAACACATTCACTAATACACCTAAACACAAAGAAAAAGATAACACAAAATGGAAGAATCATCTATTGATGTTGTTTTTGGTGATAGAGTCAAACGATTCACTGAATATTTAACTACCTACAATCCTACAGAAAGACTCCCTCAAATTAGAGAAATGTTAGAGAAAGGTCAATGTAGATTACCAATTTCATTAGATGATGTGAGAGAATTTGATAGAGAATTCTGGAAAGGATTATTAGATTCACCATCAGAATATTTACCTGCTTGTGAACAAGCTTTAAGAGATTCAGTTATGTTTGAACATAATGATATAAATAACCTTGATAGAAACCAACAATTTTACCTTTCGTTTAAAGGATCTTTTGGTGATAACCTGGTAACACCAAGAAGTATTACATCAGCACATTTATCCAAAATGGTTAGTATTGAAGGGATTGTTACTAGGGCATCATTAGTTAGACCAAAGATAATAAGGTCAGTTCATTATGCTGAAAAAACCAGTAGATTTTATGCTAGAGAATATAGAGATCAAACCACTTCATTTGATCCTATTTCTACTGCAGCTATCTATCCTACTGAAGATTTGGATGGTAATAAATTAACTACCGAGTATGGTTATTCTACTTATAGAGATCATCAAAAAATCTCAGTACAAGAAATGCCAGAATTAGCACCAGCTGGTCAATTACCAAGATCTGTTGATGTTATGTTAGATGATGATTTAGTTGATTTAGTTAAACCTGGTGATAGAGTTCAATTAGTTGGGGTTTATAGAGCTTTAGGTGGAGGTAATAATAACAATACCAGTTTCAAAACTGTTATCTTAGCTAATTCTATTTACCCATTACATGCTAGATCTACTGGGGTAGCAGCACAAGAGAAATTAACCGATCAAGATATCAGAAACATTAATAAATTATCTAAAGAAGGTAATATTTTTAAGATATTATCAAATTCTTTAGCACCTTCCATTTATGGGTTTGAGTATATCAAACAAGCAGTTTTATTAATGTTATTAGGTGGAGTGGAAAAGAATTTAGATAACGGTACACATTTAAGAGGGGATATTAATATCTTAATGGTGGGGGATCCATCAACTGCCAAATCCCAAATTTTAAGATTTGTTTTAAATACTGCTTCTTTAGCAATTGCTACAACTGGTAGAGGATCTTCAGGTGTTGGTTTAACTGCTGCAGTCACTACCGATAAGGAAACCGGAGAAAGAAGGTTAGAAGCGGGTGCTATGGTTTTAGGTGATAGAGGTATTGTTTGTATTGATGAATTTGATAAAATGAATGATGCTGATAGAGTTGCTATTCATGAAGTTATGGAACAACAAACCGTAACAATTGCTAAAGCAGGGATTCATACAACCTTGAATGCTAGATGTTCAGTTATAGCAGCTGCAAATCCAGTTTTCGGACAATATGATATTCACAAAGATCCTCATAAGAACATCGCTTTACCAGATTCATTATTATCACGTTTTGATTTATTATTTGTTGTCACAGATGATATTAATGATACTAAAGATAGAATTATTAGTGAACATGTTTTGAGAATGCACAGATTCATACCACCAGGATTAATGGAAGGTGAACCAATTAGAGAAAAATCCAATATTTCCTTTGCAGTTGGAGATGATAAGACCAATGAACAAGAACTTTTAGATCAACCAATCTATGAGAAGTTTAATCATTTCTTACATGCTGGAATGCAATCTAAAAAGAATCAAGATATTTTAAGTATTCCATTCTTGAAGAAGTATATTCAGTATGCTAAACAAAGATATAGACCAGTCTTAACCAAAGATGCTAGTGATTATATTGTTAAAATTTATAGTGGGTTAAGAAATGACTTAATTGCTAGTAATCAAAAGAATACTGCTCCAATTACTGCCAGAACTTTAGAGACATTAATTCGTTTATCTACCGCACATGCTAAGGTTAGATTATCTAAAGTAATTGAAGTACAAGATGCTAAGATAGCTGAACAAATGTTAAGATACGCTTTATTCAAAGAAGTTCCTAGAAAGAGTAATAAGAGAGCTAAATCTACTCCAACACCATTCGAAGAAGATACAGAGGAAGAAGAGGAGGAAGAGGAAGAACAAAGTGATGAAGAAATTATCCCACCATCCGTTCAAAGAAGATCACAACGTATTCGTAGAAATGAAACTCTTGAACAAGATCTTGATAATTTAAATATGGATTCAGATGAAGAAATATCTACACCAGAACCTGAAAACGCCGAGAATCAACGAATTGAACAAACTCCATTGACTGAAAGTGCTGGTAACACTATAAGGTCAGAAACATTGAGTAGTCAAAGATATGAATTATTCAAATCTATAATGAATAAGATTCTTAGGTCAGATACTTTTGCCAATGGTACAAATGCAGCACCAACTGAACAAGTTATTCAAGAGATTAATGAAGACTTATCACAAGAAGAAGTGTTTAGTCCACAAGAAATTGAAAGCGCATTACAATTGTTATCTGATGAGAATATTATAATGGTTAGTGAAGGAAAGATTTGGGGTATATAGTGTAGTTTATATAAGGAATTGATATAGTATGTAGTTTTATGTATGGTTTTTATTTTTCCACGAAATTTTATGAATGGGGTTGACATTATTGTGACGACTTACGTCTATAAGACTTACAGTAGTCAGACGACTGCGCTGCAAAATTTGCAGCCTCTGTGCGTATGGAAGACATTGTGATAGATGTCGAAGATGTGGCAAGTTTGGACGATTTAGATGATTATGAAGTATACGAAAATGCCCAAGTGAAATATGATGAAGACCAATCAGAAAGAACCAACGAGGATGATTACCAGGAAGAGTATGAACAAGAATATGAGGAACATGAAGATGTCTATGGAATGGATAATGGGGAATCACAATTATTAACACATACTTATGAAACTCTACCTGATAATTGTAAGAAATTCTGGTCAAGAAGATATCAATTGTTTAATCTTTATGATTATGGAATTCATATGACATCAGAATTATGGTATTCTGTCACACCAGAGAGTTTATCAGTAACGACGGCAAATATCATTAAGAAATTACTTCCAGACGCTCAACAAGTGTTAGATATATGTTGTGGAGGAGGGGGGAATACTATACAGTTTGCCAGGAACTTTCCTCGAGTTGGTGCCATAGATATTAAACAAATCAATGTCGATTGTACTATTAACAATTGTAAGGTTTATCAGGTGGATGACAAGGTTTGGACTTATACAGGTGATTGGAATCAATTAGGAAATAGTAATGAATGGATTCCCGAATCAATAAGAAGTGAAAATAAACCTTTTGATTTCATATTTGTGTCACCACCATGGGGAGGAACTGATTATAGTCGAAAACAAGGAAGCTTTGATTTATTCAAAATGAAACCTTTAGGATTCGAAACATTATGTAATAGTTGTTATAGAGTCTCCAAGAATTTTGGATTCTTCTTACCCAAACTGTCGAATAGAGGGCAAATCAAAGCTATGGTAAGGAAATTGTATGGTAAAGAAGGTTGTGGAAAAGTTATTGAATTTTACGAACATGGATTTTTCAAAGGATTATTAGTTTTATTTGGTGAAGATGTCATCAAACCAGTAGATTATCACAATCTTGGCGATGACTATATCATAGAGACTTTATCGGACTTTGAAGATGAACAAGGAGACGAACAAGAAAATGTAAATAGGACGTATCTGAAGAACCAGCGCAAAAGGCAAAGGACTGAAAGTTTAAGAAGACTAATGGCACAGAAATAATTAACATCCAACTACTTAATAGTTAAATGACGAATTTTTTTAGTATATGTTATTTTAAAAATATGATAGATAACACGGGATTCGGAAATAGTGTCTTTACCAACATTCGATATTTTGTCGACTTTTGTCTCGCCCTCATAAAATCCAAAATCAACAACCTCAGTGACATTAAGGATAGACATTTTGCAATCATAACAATAATCGAATTGTGAGATATTTATTTATTGATACACGAAATTGATATAATATACGTGAGTAATATAGTTAAGGGTGTGAGTAATATTGGTATAACCAATTTGTGTAAAGTAGATAAAAATAAACAAATAGGGACAAAATGAATATTGATGTTGATAAGATCCCCACAATGGAACGTCAGATTAAAAACCTTAAAGATCGAGTTGAAAAATTAGAAAATGAAAAACAACAACAATTTGATTTCTTCAAACAACATCTTGATTTTTATGCTAATAAAGTTGATAAGTTGAGTACCTATGTCAATGAGCTATTGAAAAGTGATAATAATTTATTAGCATTATCATCTATTCAAGATAATGATGTTAATGATCAAGTTAATCAAGTCAATCAAGAAGTTGAACAACATGTTAGACATCACGTACCAAATAGCCATGGTCAAAGTTATAAAGATGATGGGTTAAATTTAGAAGGGAATATTCATCCTGATTTACAGGTTGCGCAAGCTCAAGCGCAAGCTGTTGTTGCCAGCGCTGCTAGAGCTGCTAATTCTACTAATGGATTAGATGATTTCGATAAAGCTAAATTGGTTAAAAGAAAATTAAACCCTCAACCACCAACAAATAATGAAACTAAAAGACCAAAGATTATGATTGAATTTATTCATAATCCTATGACTGTTAAAGAAATTTGGGATGAATTTACTAAAGGTTTTAAAGGTCAACCAGCTTTATGTGAATTAGATGATAGGTTTGGAAAAGCTCAATGGAGGGGTGATTCGAGGTCAAAGGAATCTAAAAGGTATCAAAGACGTAAAAGATTATGTGATGCAATTAATAAGGGAATGGTAAAGTATAATAAAAGTGCTGAAGAGATTATCAGTTATATTGAAGAATTTAGGAATGATAAATCATTAACTTGGGTTATGAATGGGAATTTACCTGAAGATTTAGTTATTTAGTGTTGTAATATATGTTTGTACTGTAGTAGAGTATAGAGCGTTAATTCCAAAATAATGTCCTCCGGATATAACCGGGTGTATTCCAGGTTATCAGTATCGCATATATGTCTGATAAATGATACATTCCAAGGGTCTTCATGTATGAGACTTTATATAACTATTTAATGTCTCATGCTGTTATATGAGCAAGCCTTGACATTTGCTCAAATGCGTGGGTCGTTTTTAGGCCACCGTCTTCTCGAAATTTCTTTCCGGGTAATCCCTCACCAACGTCATTTTAACTGAAAAATTTTTTCAAACTTCTTCAACAATGTTAACTGCAAAGAATTCTATCAAAACTATTGGTAAAGATTTACCAAAATTAGTTCGTCACCAAAGTACTGCTCAAAATGGTCCTGTTATTGGTATTGATTTAGGTACCACCAATTCCGCTGTTGCCATCATGGAAGGTAAAGTTCCAAAAATCATTGAAAACTCTGAAGGTGGTAGAACTACTCCTTCAATTGTTGCCTTCACCAAAGAAGGTGAAAGATTAGTTGGTATCCCAGCTAAGAGACAAGCTGTTGTTAACCCAGAAAACACTCTTTTCGCCACCAAGAGATTGATTGGTAGAAGATTTGAAGATAAGGAAGTCCAAAGAGATTTAAACCAAGTTCCTTACAAAATCGTTAAACATGAAAACGGTGATGCTTGGATTGAAGCTCGTGGTGAAAAATATTCTCCTCAACAAATTGGTGGTTTCATTTTAAACAAAATGAAAGAAACTGCTGAATCTAACTTGGGTAAACCAGTTAAAAATGCCGTTGTTACTTGTCCAGCTTATTTCAATGATGCTCAAAGACAAGCTACCAAAGATGCTGGTAAAATTGTTGGTTTAAACGTTTTAAGAGTTGTTAACGAACCAACTGCTGCTGCTTTAGCTTATGGTTTAGAAAAGAATGATGGTGAAGTTGTTGCCGTTTTCGATTTAGGTGGTGGTACTTTTGATGTCTCTATCTTAGATATTGGTGCTGGTGTTTTCGAAGTTAAATCCACCAATGGTGATACTCACTTAGGTGGTGAAGATTTCGATATTACTGTTGTTAGAAATATCGTTGAAACTTTCAAGAAAGAATCAGGTATCGATTTAGAAAAAGATAGAATGGCCATTCAACGTATTAGAGAAGCTGCTGAAAAGGCCAAGATTGAATTATCTTCAACTGTTTCTACTGAAATTAACTTACCTTTTATTACTGCTGATGCTTCAGGTCCAAAACATATCAACCAAAAGCTTACTAGATCTCAATTTGAATCTTTAGTTGACCCATTAATTAAAAAGACTGTTGAACCATGTAAGAAAGCCTTAAAAGATGCTGGTTTAGCCACTTCTGATATCTCTGAAGTTATCCTTGTTGGTGGTATGTCAAGAATGCCAAAAGTTGTTGAAACCGTTAAACAAATTTTCGGTAAAGAACCATCTAAAGCTGTTAACCCAGATGAAGCTGTTGCTATGGGTGCCGCAATTCAAGGTGGTATTTTAGCTGGTGATGTTACTGATGTTGTCTTATTAGATGTTACTCCATTATCTTTAGGTATTGAAACTATGGGTGGTGTTTTCGCTAGATTAATCAACAGAAACACTACTATCCCAGCTAAGAAATCTCAAATTTTCTCCACTGCTACTGCTGGTCAAACTTCCGTTGAAATCAGAGTCTTCCAAGGTGAAAGAGAATTAACCAGAGATAACAAATTAATTGGTAACTTTACCTTATCAGGTATCCCACCTGCACCAAAGGGTGTTCCACAAATTGAAGTTACCTTTGACATTGATACTGATGGTATTATCAAAGTCAGTGCTAGAGATAAAGCTTCTAACAAAGATGCTTCTATTACTGTTGCAGGTTCATCAGGTTTAAGTGATGCTGAAATTGAACAAATGGTTAACGATGCTGAAAAATTCGCTGAAAGTGATAAAGCTAGAAGAGAAGCTATTGAAAATGCCAACAGAGCTGATCAATTATGTAATGATACTGAAAGTTCATTAACTGAATTCAAAGATAAATTAGATACTGCTGATGCTGATAAATTAAGAGGTTTAATTGGTTCATTAAGAGAAATCGCCGTTAAAGCTCAAGCTGGTGAAGAAGTCGATGGTGCTGAATTAAAGGCTAAGACTGAAGAATTACAAAACGAATCATTAAAAGTTTTTGAAAAATTATACAAACAAGATGAATCAAAAGCTCAAGATGAACAAGCTAACAAAGACAAAGAAAACTAAACGAACTGATTTGAGAAGATGAAATGTTTGTAGTTTATTCGTATTGAACCTGTTAGGATTGTCAATTAATCTCTTTCTTGTATATATTGAATTGTTTATAGGAGAATAAATTACTGCATGTATTTTACTGAACTTAAGAGTAGAATTTGATTGAATAGATGTTTAACTCTCCATTTATTTGGCTGCAATTGAGCCGCACTATATAACATTAATTCCCACATATTAAGCTTCTTTTAAAGTATAAACCTATTGATAAGCCCATTAGTATAGCAAAAAGCCCATTGATGACCGAACAAGCCTTTTGATAAATTTAATAACTTAAACCTATTAATAAGCCATGTTTAAATTAAGTTGATATCCAGTTGACCTTTTTATTGGACTGGTAGCTCTATTATGTGATGACATCGAACTTAATGACCTTAGTAACTCTTTTGGTTTTAAACCATATTGCTTATCCAAGTTTGATTCTACAATACTATTACTTCGTATTACACTTGATTTCTCATTAGATGAAACCAGCTCAATCTCCGTATCATCTTCACTGGAATAATCCAACATTTCTCCAAGTACAGATTGACGATTTAAATATTTTCTATTGAATTTTTCAGTATTAGCATCAGGAACAAATCTATGTATGATTCTTGGTTGTTGAACCTCTTCACTTGAATTGGTAATGGTTTCATATTCTGATGATATCGTACCTGTATCTGAAACTGTTTCAGCATCACCAAGATCAACTTGACTACGTTCTTGAATATCATAAATGCTATTCAATGCTGAAGCAACACTTAACTTTCTACTCTTCAACTCTTGACTGGCAATCATACTTTGATATAATCCAATTTCTTGACGTAATAAAATTCTTTTGGATAACACATACATCAAATAGTTTTTCCATAAGCCTACCATATCATTGTAATTATTAACTATCGAAGTGTTTCCATGTGGAGGTGGTGCTGGTGCTAAACTAGAATATTCACTCAATGGAATTTCTTCAATTTCATCATAATATGATCCTTTACTGGATTTGGCAGATTTATTTCTAGTATGTGCATCTCTACCATAGTTTATCGAATTAGCCTTACCATCTATATCACTTAAATAAAGTACTTGCTGTTGATCTATAAATTCTGATAAATGGTTTTGCTTTTCATTGGTTGGTACTTTGGCCATGTTAACATTATCGGTTGGTGCACCGGCTTGATATTTCAAACTATCATCTAAAGCTTGAACCCTTGATGCACCTTTTTGTCCTAATATTGGATTACTCATTGGTGCACTAATATTCATCTTACTCTTTCTAAATTTTGATTTCTTTGAATTTTTACTTCCTGATCTTTTAAGACTGCCAGTTCTCTTAATGCTTCTGGTTCTTTTGAAAGTCCCAGTAGTTTTAACACTTCCAGTCCTTTTAATACTTCCGGATCTCTTGGAAGATACTGGGGTAGTAAATTTCCATCTTTTAAATTTCAGTAACCATTTCTTAATTCTTAATTTCATTCTATATATAAACCCACCTTCTTTAAATTTGATGGCTTTACTTCTACTCAAAGAATTGTTACTTTGTGTTTTATAAACATTAGTTTTATTTCTATTGTTTTCCCCACCTAATCTAGTTGAAAAAATTGTAGCTTGGGATCCCATAGATTCAGAAATTTGACGATTTAATGCATACTTATCATCTGAGGTTCTGACTGGTGAATTTGAACTTTGTTTTCCTTTTAGTCCCATTTTAGTACCTAGTGTGGAATAAGATTTCTTCCTTAATGGACCATCGGATTCTGACACTAAAGAGCTAGAATTTGTACTAATTTTTTCGGATTTGACCTGTGCTTGTTGTTTAGTGATAAATTGTGAAAATTTTGGAGGAACTTGGTTCAAATCCTTTACATCATTAGTGGGTTGTTCATTCTTGTTATTATCCTTATCAGGTTTATTGATATTATGTGAGGTATTAGAATATTCTGGTTCTGCAGTTGGTTTCTCTCCATCATTAAAAATATTAAAAGTGTCAAATGAATTATTGGCACAGTCTATATAATAATAAGGATATGAAATAGGAATTGATGCTGTTGAAGTAGTTTCAACTTCTAACCTTTGTAAAGGATCAGATTTCCCACTATTAGGTTTGGAATCCGGTGATGGATTCATTATATCAAAATCTTGTGGTTTTGGAGGTTGGGGTGCTATAATATTTGGATGTGGACTTAATTCGTTTGGTCTATGCTCTACCTTAGAAATATTATGACTCGTTTGAGCTTCAGTATTCCCTGAATTATTAGCTGTATATGCTTTTTGATTCTGGTAAGGATTCAGAAACTGGGGATTTGCAGAAATGTTCATGGAAACTTTATCTTCTATATATTTGAAATTGAGCCACTCTAATGCAGTTACTAAAACAGTGAAATGATTTACTTAAAACTTTAAATGCCGTATAAAACTGATCTGGATCATGATCTCGTCACCATTTAACTTTAAAAATGGCTGGTTGATGGGTATTTAGCCAGCAATAATATCGCGAGACATTCCGTGCAAGAACCTGATGCAACCACTTTATCAGAAGCATGTCGCGGATGCCTTTCATCACTATTCCTAAAACAGATAAGAGATTACAAAATTTTATATTCAATCACAAACAAATTAAACTTCTTTTTATAAAAATTTAGAGAAAACAAACTACGGTGTACATAAGCAAAACGTACACCCAAACATGTATCGAGAATTAAAAAGTATAAAGACATTCTAGAATCAAAATGATCTAAATATAGTCTAAACACCTAAAGCTAAACCAACGGCATTTCTCTTCAAGTCATAGACTGAATAATATTTTCTTAAGAAAGAATCACCAACAATAGCTAAGTTACCAATACTTTCTGGGAAATCCATTGGAGTAATAGCAGAAATACATGAACCACTGATCTCTAAGGTATATTCGAATGGAGATAAGGTAAAGTTATAACCATTGAAGTTGAAAGTTAAATCAGGTAAGTTATCTCTATTTTCACATTCGATGGTATATTGACCAGACCAAGATTTGGTGGCACCAATCTTAGCATTAATGATTTCAGCTAATGAAGATGGTAAAGTGATCAATGAAGTACCAGTGTCAATGGCAGCACCAAAGCTCTTCAATTCAGCAAATTCATCACCTAAACCAATACCTTCAAAAGAGACTTCCCAATAAGCTCTTCTTCTAACTGGTAACCAAGTAATTTTACCTGTAAATTTACTATCATCGTAACCACCAAAGGTAGCTTCACCTCCGTCGTTTTCATCTTTGTTGATATCACCAAGGTAGAAAGCAAATTGTTCAGATTCTAATAAACCTTGGTTAATAGCGTTGTAAAATGGAGGAACAACTTTACCAACGGAAATGGAGTTATAAGCTAACCCAAAGATACCATCAAATTTACCAAATGCAAATGCTAAACCTGGTTCGGTCGTGGTTTCAATAAAATCTTGGTTTTTAATGGATAAATCACCGATGGTTAAAACATCATTGGAAACATAACCGGAAGCGGAACCTGAACCATAGTTCAATTCTAATTCAGTACCGTTAGCTTTGTAAGTAGATGATGATTCGTGATCATATTTGCTGTGTAAGAAACAGGCCAATGATGAACAGTCTTGAGAAGGGACCCAAAAGTTAGCTGAACCGGTATCTAAAATGACTTTGAAAGTTTGAGCTGGGGTACCAACTTCAACTTCAGCAAAATATTGGGCATTAGCATAATCAGTTAATGGAACGTCATGCTCTTGGGTTTGTAATCCGTCATGTTCTTCAATGAATGGAATTTGATTACTAGAACCCGCTCTATCACGGTTTCCGGTAATGGTATTAACCATATTGGTATATTTACCTTGTAAGGCATTGGTATATTCTTTAAAGGTAGCAGGGTTTAAAGTGTCTTCAACAGGGACCTTTTTTAATTTAAGACTGTGTTTACCGGCTTCTACCGAGGCACTTAAGGCCAATACACTAACGATTGAAGTTAAGATTTGTAACATATCAATTATCCCTAGCAATTACTTGTACACAATTATTATTAGTTACACAAATGTTATAATTTTTGTGGCAACCCAGCCATTTTGTGCGAACGTATATGCAGGATTTATATGACTTGATACAATATTATAATTATTGACTCAAAAGGGATTAAGCCTTTTTTTTTTTAGATGAAAGTTTATTATAATTATTCAATATGTTTATATGGGTATTTCGATTAATGATATTGGTGAATAGTTGTGATTTTACTAAGCAACACGTCACGTGATCAGGAATTTAAGCCCCGAATTTAAGAACCGAGCCGATGCTCATTGTTGGGAAATTGCAAAAAGATGAACTTTCTTAAATCATATGTTGATAATCATCACCCCAAAAACCCTTTAAATTATAAGAATGCTGAAGGTGAAACTGCTACCATGGAAAAGATTATTTCCAAAGCAGCTCCTGAGTTTTCTCAAGGATATTCATTTTGGGTTAATCCATTATTAAGCTCGGGTCATACGCAAACCCTCTGTGCTGCTGTTAATCAACCAGATAACGTTGACCAAATCTGGTATAAAAGAGAAATCATCACTGTCAAAGATATCACTTATCCTGTTTACGATGGTGATAAGAAAGCTGAATTAAAATATGATGGTTGGAAAGGAACCAGTACTTTTGCTGTTGATTATGTATCCGATGAGCTGCAACATGATCCAGATCATCTTTCATATAAACCAGAGGCACAAACTCATAAAATGCCACCAAGGACAGAATATCTTAAAGAAGGTGAAGGTGAAAACATTTTTCCAGATGATTCCAAGCCTTTACTTATTGCATTACATGGATTAAGTGGAGGATCATATGAATCTTATGTTAGATCTTTGATGTCAGAAATCTCCAAACCAGATATTGGATTTGATGCATTAGTTGTTACTTCCAGAGGTTGTGCTAGACACACGATCACCAGTCCTCAATTGTTCTGTGGTTTGTGGACTAATGATTTAAGGTACTTTGTTAACGAATACGTTAAAAAGAGATGGCCTAACAAGAAAGTTTTCTTAATTGGATTCTCATTAGGAGGTGCTATTGTTGCCAATTATGTTGGGCAAGAAAAGGAATATATCTATCCACAAGTTAAAGGTGCTTTTATTGTTGGAGCTCCATGGGATTTCACTGATGGTACATATCTTTTAAGAGAAAGTCTTTTGGGTGATCGTCTTTATTCACCAACCATGTGTCAAAATTTACTTAAATTATTGGGAAGACATTCACAAGGTGAATTAAAGGCTAATGAATTTATTGCCAGGTATCAAGAAAACCCAGAAAAGTATCAAATCAAAACTTTAAGGGACTTTGATGATAACTTTACTTCAAAATTATTTGGCTTAAATACTTCCATGGAATATTATAGACATGCTTCACCTGTTCAAAGATTATTCAAAATTAGAGTTCCAACTATTATTTTGAATGCTATCGATGATCCAGTGGTTGGTGGAAGATCAGTACCAATCGGTGAAGCCCCATTGAACCCATACACAACTATTATCACCACTACTATTGGTGGCCATTTAGGATGGTATGATATCAAGCAAAATAGATGGTATCCTAAGCCAATTTCTAATCTTATGAAAGAAATGGCTAATTGGGAACAAAGTGGTGATGAAGTTACTTTGCCGCTTGACACTGATAAAGTATGGAAATATGATAGATTATATTATAACTAACCCTGATCATCAACAATGTAATTATTCGTTTCAATTACTCTTATAAATAGTTTATTTAATATAGAAAGATTCTCTTATGTTGTTATGTTTTTCTATTTTAACCTCTTGTCTTTACCTTACTTTGTTGAGGTTGATAGTCAGCGGTTAATTTTGCAATCGCGGTTTGAGGTATGTCTACGGGAAGTAAAAGAGCAAATAATTTACCATGGATAAAAGATATACGAGGTCTAGCATCCAATCCTTCTGATCAAGATTATTTAAAAATCGACTACATAGATGTGAACTTGAATAATTCCAGAAAATTAATCATGAATATAAATAAGTTAAGTCAAGGGGTTGAACAACAAACTATAAAGAATCATGAGGTAAATGAAAGTTTAATCAAGTTACAGAATGCTAATAATAAGTTAGATTGGTTATAAAGAATATATTCAATAGCTTAAGAAATAAATAAAAGGATCGAAATAGAGGGGAAAGCAATAGCTTAATAAAAACAATCGAAAATATCATAAAATTTGTTAAATTAATCAATCTATAATTCTAACTACTCATTTAATTTCATAGGCGGTGACTTTGCATTACTCATTGAGTTTAACTCGTTTTGGTTATTGTGAAATTCATCATCTGAATCATCAACAATAAAATTCTCTAATTCAATTTCTGCGGGCTTAAAACTGGAACCATCTTCTGATGATAGTGGTTGATGTTGTTCTAAATCTTTGGTGGTATTTGCTGGTTTATATCTAATGACTATCAAAGTACAACTAATAATAATTATAATACCTAAAACACTCAAGAAACCAGGTAAATGGTGCCAGATTAATAAATCCCATAAAATTGCAAATACCATTTGCGTATAGACCACTAAAGCTGCTTTACTGGCTTTAACTCTTTGTACACCAGCTGTTAATGCAAATTGGTAAATAAATCCAGTTATACCAATGACTAAAAATAAGGTCCATTGATATTGATTCTTAGGAAGAGCGAAGGGGATTGATGGTATTAACAAAATGCATAATAATGATACTATAGCTGCTGATAATCCAAAATAACTAACTGATAATAATGGATGAGTTTGTTTACCCAATTTTCTTAATATAATATAAACTAAAGAAGCACCAATAGTACCAAAAAGACCAACACCCGTGGCTAATAATCTTTTTTCAGTTGAAGATGATTCAACAGCATCATCAACATTTGATTCTTTATCAGCCTCTGAACCAAATAAAAAGTGAGGTTTTGCAATCAACAAAACACCGGTTAAAGAAATTAAAGAACATATTCCTTCAACTAAAGAATAACGTTCATGCAATAACACCCATGCGAGGAATGCGGTAACTAAGGGAACTAAGAAAGTAATGGCAACTGCGTCACTAACACTTAAATATAAAAGTGAATAATACATACCGAAAACTCCCAGAAATCCTAATATACCTCTTAATAATAACCAAACTCTTACTTCAGGTTTACCGAATGGTGCATCAGGTACTGATTTGGTGGAATACATGTAGATCAAACAAATCACATATGTAATTGACATTCTAACAAATAAAATTTGAATCGGATGGATCTTGGTTTCGAATTCTTTGTCAGTTATTAATAACTTACATGTAGTTATCATAATAGAATTACACACTTGAGCAAATATTAATAAGAAATATCCCACATAGTTCTCCGGGATGGACTTGAATAAATTCTTCACTTTATCCCATCTTGAAGGTGAGAAGTTGTCTCTCGGTATATCAAAAGAATCTGAAGTCTGGTTTTCCATAAATTGTTCTATAATATCGTGTCTTTGAAATTCAAGATCCTTATCACAAAGGCTATGTGTGTCAAAATGAAAAAAGTTGATCACCCGCATTCATGCATACAATTACGATTCCCAATGTGGCTGCTGCGGATCTAAACGGAGAAAAATTAAGAAGGCCGACATATAATTTTTAATTATCTATTTACTATAGAATCTTTCAATTTTTTTGTATTCTACAAGCCTAAAGAACTGCACCAAAACCGAAAGTAATCTTGATACTTCTGATATAGTAATCTTCGAAATTATTTCTTACTCTATCTTCTTCACCAACTGGGATACCTGAGAATTTAACAACCATTTTAGTTTCAGAACTACCTTGATTTAAGCTAATATCTAATTTAGCATAATGACCATCTTTCCAGTCTTCTAATCTCCAATCTTGTACTATCTGTTCATTTTCTACTAATTTCGTTATTTTACCATTGATGGATCCACCAAAGAGTTTAAATGTAGATCCTTGTTTAGCTGGTAATGGTTCAATTAAAGGTGGTGATCTTGACCAGGCAGCAATTCTTTGTGGGTCTAATAAAGTTATATATAATTGTTCAGCAGTGGTATTGAAAGTTGGTTCTAAATGTAAAGTAGATGTATTATATTTTGGAACATTACCTGAGGTTTTGGTTGGCTGTACTGGTTTACTTGATGTAGATTTAGCAGTAGATGATGCATTAGCTGCTGAAGAAGTTGCTGGAGTTGAGGTTGAAGATGAATTTCTTTGTTGATTTTCTTTAGTAAGAACACTCTTTACTTTATCAGATTCTAATTGAATATCTTTACTATGAGTCTCTATCAAATTTTTACCAAATGCACCTAAAATTGATCTTATTTGTGGAATCAATTCGGATTTAATAAGTGGTCTAATTTCATCTTTTTGTGGAGTTTCATTATAAACCGAAATATCAAATTGAATTTCTTCAGGTTCAGTGTCATAAGCTAATTCAGGGATAGTGATAGAACCATCAACAGGTTCATCTTTAACTTTTCCATCGAATTTTAATACGATTTTTAAATCAAACAATGATATAACTTTACCTTTACGTTGACTTACTTCACAATCACCTTCTACTGAAGACACTGATGAAACTTTTACAGATTTATCACCTTTACTAGCATTCAAACCAGTAAGTTTTTCAGTTAAATATTCTTTAGACCATGAAAGACAATTCTTATCGACCCAATGCCAATTATTAGGATTATTAACAACCATTGTAAATGTTTAGTGTGTGAAAAATTTCGCATCGAATCCTCTAGAACAGTAATAAGGTATGGAGGGAGAGTGGTAGGAACACGAGTGGGTCCATAATCAAAGCCGTAGAGAAACACATCACAAATGTAAAGTGACATTAAAAAATAGCTCGTATATTCTAAATACCTCAATCATATTAAGCATCAACTTCCATAGCTTCGAAACTAACAACAGTTTCCTCAACATCTAATATTTCACGTACACTCTTATTTAAGACAGCAGTAGTACCTCTTGCAAATTTATAAGATCTTGATTTTTGAGCTCTAACATTAGGAGTTAAGTAATTTCTATATAATTGAGCATCTTTGCCAACTTCCATAACACATAAATCGACATTTGAACCTGAACCTAAATCATTCCAGATACCGGATTCAATTGCATCAGCACATAATTTCATAGCTTCTTCTTTGGTCATATCAGGTTTGAAACCAGTTTCTAAAACAGCCATAGCTGCTAAAGAACCAGATCCTAAGGATTGATATTCACCGATATCAGTTGAACCATGAGCTTGAACTGATAATAAATGTGCTCCAGTAGGGTCGGTACCTGCAACAATAAGATAAGCACCCAAGTGACCTTGATATTTAAATAAATGTTGTTTCAATAAAGTTAAAGCAGTTATAACTCTTGGTGGTCTATTTTGACTTAAAGAATGTAATTCTAAATTTGATGCAATTAATTGTGTTACCATTTCAGTATCAGCAGCAGTACCTGCTCCAGCACACCAAATTTTTGGGGCCAATCTATGTAATTTTTCACAATTCTTATCAGCCACTATACTACCAGCAGTAGCTCTAGTATCTGCTGCAATAATTACACCTCCTTTGAATTTACATCCAACAATGGTAGTACCTGTAGATGTGGCGGTAGGTTGGCCAAAACCTTTGCTACTCAAGAATTTATTTCTTTGATAATTATCAAAACTCAATCCAGGCATTATGTTCAGTTCTTATACTTTCTTGTACACAAATAAACACAAATTGTTCTGTTATAAATCGTATTCCCTTATTACCTGTTACCAGTACTGAAACTGTTTGCCTTCAAGTTTCGCGCGTCGTGCCCTAAACCAACAGATCGATATTTACAAATTTGTACACACCACATTACATGGACCGTTACAGTTATACTTCTCCAGCACGAGTTAAGGTCCTTTTAGTTCCGGTCAATCATAATGTGGCTCCACAATTTCATAGCCATTGTGCCCAGCTACGAAGCTGTAAGGAGGTAAGGCTATTAGATATAACCCCAATGACAGAGTTAAAATTGTTCAATCCTCAAGCAGCTCCTAATGGAAGAATTCTTATAGAGTACACTACGTCTGTCCCTGATAATGAGTCGATATTCCTTCATGATTTCGAACCTTATAGAAAAACTTTTATTATCATAGGATTGGGCAAATATGATGAGAGTGTCACTCCACAAACGTGTGATAGTTACAACGAAGAATTGAAGAAAAGATACCCTAGTTCAATTGTCCAAAATACAATAATATTTGATACTCCTCAAGATAAGATTGATGATTTCAATCCAAAAAACGATCATCTGATGAAAACATCATTTTTCCATAATTCACGAGTGTCTAATGTTTTAGAGACCATCGTCTGTGAAATTAGTCGTAATTTCTTGTATCATCTCGATGAATACGCTTTGTCGTACACAAACATAACATTGAGATCACCAGTATCCATATCAGATAGTCAATTATTGACAAAGACGATTTCTAAAGCTCAAAAACGATTATCTTCTGGGACATCTTCTGTTAAGGTATCATTTAATTCCACTACAGCTATGACTCCAAATGAACTTAAAAGTAAAACTCAAGTAATTCATAATGGACGTCATTCAAAATTACGTGGATCTTTTTATCTTTTAGCTGGAAAATATGTAGAAGCATTGAATAATTTTACTGAAGCCATTTTGTATTTGCGGAAGACTGAGGATTATATGTGGTTAGGAAGTGCTTTAGAAGGGATTGGAATTCTGATTATCCTTTTAAATTATTCCAATACCACTTATCAGTTACAAGGGGCTGTTTTAGCAACCGTTCTTCATTTACTGAAGAGTAAAGTGAAAGATATGAGTGAGAGTAAAACTTCAACTGAATCTTTATCAAGAGTAACTAGTAATACCAGTAATAGTACTCATGAAAATGGAAATGGCAGAATTGTTTCACCTCGTAGTTCGTTGGGGAATAGTTCAGGTTTAAGTTTAAACTTACCATCTTTAACATCTGCACCAGACCTAAACTCGATCGCCGTGCCAGAATTAGTCAAACTTATAAATTACAAAGTCAATGATTTCTTCCAATTGAGTGCTAATGATTTTGAAAATATCGTCCCTGATTTGGTTTACATAGAATCTACTTTAAGACACTTACAGTATATTTTATGTGTATATAGACATGGGTCGATTATTGATAGTGTTTTATTTGAATCTATCGTAAACTCCACCAAACCTGATGGTCCCCAATTACCAAACCCATGGTTTAATAAGAATAATATCTTGAATGAGTTGGATAAGATTTATTCCTTACAATTAGTCGATTTGAATTTAATCGATCAATGTAGAATATACTGTAAATTAGCATCGGTTTATAACGAACTCAAGATGTACAGAAAACAAGCATTTGCATTAAGAACTTTATTAGTTGCAGTCTTACCAGAATTAGGTCCATATCCTTTATTGGACAATAGCTCTGATCACGCAGTGGACCAACTGATTTCCTATATAACAGAGGTTACAAATGAACTCTCACCAAGCAATAGCATTAAAGAAGTGTTGAGTGAATTATTCCAGATTTATGAAATTAACAAGCAACCAGAATTTTCCATAATTGATTCTGCAAATACTTCTAGTAATTGGAATTCCCTTCAATTATCGTTGATAAAATTGGCTATAAAAATATTTGAGAACTTAAAGGATTTCAATTCGTTGTCTGGTATCTATTGTCTTATACTAACACGGTATATTCATTGTTTACCTATTGATGATGAATTGAAGTTAAGAGAGCGTATCACAACGTTAACAAGACAAAACATCTCAGTGCCTTACTGGGATCCATTTCTTGTTAGAGACGTTAAGTTCATGGTCAATAAGAATCAACAGGAACTTATCCCATTTTCTGAATATTCAGGTACGGAAATTGGAGATTTAGTAACACCTGCTCCAACTCCTACCGCAACTGCCCATAATACTCCACAAATCAATTCACCATTTATTTTTGATCCTTTTAAAAAGACTAACAGGATTTCTAAGGATCAATTAGTTATTAAAGATGAAGTGTGTCATTTGAAGATTACCTTACAAAATCCATGTAGTTTCGAATTAGAAGTCAATGACATAGAGGTGGTTAGTAATTTAAATGTGAAGACTATTAAGTTGGGGACCAGAAGTAATGGACCGAACCACAAGATTGCAACTCAATCCAAAATAGGAATCAATAATCCAAAGCTAAGGGAACCAAAAGTGTCAACACCGACAGTTAATGAAAATTCTCTTTCTACATCTACTTTGATTGTACCTGCGAAAAGTTGGGAGAGTTTTCTGGTTCCATTTGTACCTTTAGAGTCGGGGGATGCAGTTATCAAAGGGTTTAATATTACAGTTGAAAATTGTACACCTCGATTTTTCCCCATTATTGATCAGGAATTTAATAGTAATTGTGTGAAGTTGAAACCTGAATCTCGTAAATATGAAACTACGGGAAATGTGGCTGAAGGATTTGGAAATGAAGATGCCCTTTCTTCTATACTTAATAACTTGAACCATAATAGAATTTCAAGTAGAGTCAGTAGCAAAGAGCTTAGGTTGAACGTTGTTGAGCCACAACCAACTTTATCATTAATTGAACTTCTGGTAACTAATGGATGGTTGATGCTACTTGAAGGAGAAAAATATCAATTCTCCATTACTTTGATAAATCGCTCTTCACAACCAATTAACTACTTATCATTTTCATTTTGGGATAGTACAATACTTAGCCTTACTAAGAAACTTAATACCAACAATTTAAGTGCATTAGAGGTGTATGAATTAGAATGGTACTTGCTCAAATTCAAGAGTTTTAAAATCATGAACAAACGAGAAATCAATGATAAGTATAAGCCAATTCAAGGGAACAAAGAGATCAAAATTAATTATGAGATTACTGGTAAGAAGGGAATGGTTGATCTGAAGATGATTTTAGAGTATGGTAATAAACTAAATGATTTAACTAAAAGCTTCTTAAAGAGTATAGAGATTCCATTACATATCACAGTATTACCATGTATAGAGATGATAAACTTCGATATTATTCCTTTATTCACTTCAGGGTTGGATTCTTTGGGAGATGATAAAAGTTGTGATAGTTTAAATTTGAAAAGTTTGAAGAAATTTGTCAAGAATATTGATAACATTTCTGATTATTGTTTGATAATACTTGATTTACGTAATTCCTGGAATGAAGATGTGAATATTGATGTTTCATTTATTCAAATTAAAGAATTTAAGATTAATGATTCATTAAAGTCTAAGACTACTTCTCGGTATTTATTGCCTATAAAGAGAACAAGTACTAATGATATTGATCTCAAGAGAAGAATACCCTCATTAAGAAATAAGCAATATGTTAAAGATTATCTGATAACAGAGCTGGAAGATTTAGAGATGAGACAAAACTTTTGGTTACGTGAGGATTTATTAAGTAAAATTAGTGGAAAATGGAATAGTAAGCAAAGAGTTGGGGATATTGATTTCAGGAGTATAAGGTTGAATTCTAAAATGATCAATTGTTTACTTTATCCTAGAATCAAGATAACCCATGAGATTCTTGAAGAAGAGACAGGAGAATTGATTTCAAGAACTGGTAATCAATTCATGTTAAAAACAGAGACATTTTATACAATCAAAACCATTATTACTAATTATGATGACGTTTCTATAAATGGTAGGTTAAGACATATACCTATACAACAGAATAGTAAAGAACAAAATATCGATAAGAAAATTTTAATCAATGGTATTCTTAAAATGAAAATATCAGAAATCTTACCAGAGGATAGTGAAGAAATCAAGATGAGTTTTGTAATTTTAGAGAATGGAGAATTTGAATGGGGGACATTGTTAGAAACCGGCGAAAGAGGGTATGTTATTAGTCGTGAACCAGTGTATATAGTGAGTGGGATGAGTAGTTGAGTAGTTGAGCACAGAGTGGAGTAGAAAATTAAATAAAATCAAAGTTCTTTATAAAGGTATGCATAAATACTAACAGCATAAGAGTATTAATAAATATTCTGAAATCATCTCATATATTCTATTTACAAGTAGTTGAATTTCTTATTTTTTGGATGGAGCTAACTTGAAAGGTAACTCCTGAGCACCCTCTGCTTGTAATTGATTGATATATCTTTCTCTGGTTATATCATTATATCTTTTTTCTTGGAAGTATTTGAACCATGAAGCTACACAATCATTCTTGAATTGATCTCTTAACTCACCGCAATTTTTACTGACGTTATCCTTTTGTTTAGGGTCTAATGAGTTATCGATATTATTTGTAGTCAAACATTCAAAGAATTTATCTCTTGAATCCCAACATATTTTTCGGGATGATTTATTTGGAGGGTCTTGGGTTTTAGTAGTGAAGAAGCCCATGATGAGTATTCGCGAAGATTTGTGAGTCGCTAATTGCGGTTGTAAGTAGTGAGAAGCAGTGAGTAAGTAGCGCGACTAAAAAAGTCCGCATGGTGCTAATCTGGTACACAAATCTGGTACATAAAGAAAAATCTGACGCACTTGAAATCTACTACAAAACCAACGCCGCAAATGTATGAAGTTGATTATGAAGGTGATCCAAAAGATTTAGAACATAGTCAATTCAAAATCAGATACAGATCTGATAGTGGTGGTCCTTTACCTACAGTGAAGATCTTAGGGACTGGAGGAACTATTGCATCTAAAGGTGTAAGTGCACATCAAACTGCTGGGTATAAAGTAGATTTAACTATAGAAGAATTGGTCAAAAGTATTCCCGATTTAAGTGGTACGTGTACTTTATTATATGAACAAATCTTGAATTTAGATTCTAAAGAAATTGGTGAAGAGGAATTAAAAATCATTTATGAAAAAGTCCAACATGACCTTAAACTTTATGATGGGATAGTTATTACGCATGGTACAGATACTATGGAAGAAACAGCATTTTTCCTTCAATTCACCATTAATACTTCAAAACCTATAGTCCTTTGTGGATCTATGAGACCTTCTACGGCTATTTCGTCAGATGGACCTATGAATTTATATCAAGCAATAGTCATAGCAGCTCATAAACTGAGTTGGAATAGAGGAATTTTAGTAGCATTTAATGATCGTATTATTTCAGGATATTTCTTAAAAAAATCCAACGCAAACTCTTTAGATACTTTCAATGCTATAGGACAAGGGTATTTGGGGAATTTTGTTAATAATCAATTATATTATTATTTTCCCCCATCTAAACCAATGGGGGTTTCATTTTTACCATTACCGGATAATTTTACATTACCTGAGATTCCTATACTTTTCGGACATCAAGGGTTCAATAATGATCTTCTTGATTTAGTAATTGAGTCCAAGGCATTAAATACTAAAGGGTTAGTGATTGCAACAATGGGAGCAGGTTCATTGAGTGATAGTACAAATAAAAGAATCTTACACTTGAGTAATAAACATAACATCCCTATAATATATTCCAAGAGATCAATGGATGGTATGGTACCAATAGGGAGTTTACCAAAGTATGATGATATAAAATGTAACAATATTATAGCCAGTGGATCAATAAATCCACAAAAGGCCAGGATTTTATTACAACTTTGTTTAATTAATAATTTAGATATAGGAGATATGAAGTATTATTTCAAGAGAGTTTATGGTGGATCTTCATGATTTTTTGTGGGTGGTATTAGGTGGGTTACTGGTCCATAGACAATGGGAAAATGAGCTGTAGTAGATAAACCATAATAAACCCCCAATAAATCCAAATACCAAACCTCTTAATACCTTTTATAAGTAATTCAAAACACTAAGATATATTCGTTTAATATAAACAAAATTCCAAGCGAATTTGCGTATTGAGGAGATCGGAAAATTAACGTACGACGTTACTATTAGGTCATTCCTCCTTCCATTACCCAAACACCGATCCAAGCCCCCTTTGTCCAAGTACTGATGCCAAACTCTAACAAATTACCCAAAATGTCTTGAGCCCAAAAACTTTTACGAGATACTGATACGAGGTGAACTCTTGGCAATCAATCCCTTGAAACCTAAAGTCATAATAAATGGAACAATACATACATTCACTATTAATCGGATATATAACAACTAAGAGCTCTTATAAGCAGCATCAACTTTATCCTTACAACTATCTAAAATCCTTCTTCTTTGTAACTTTTGTGCACTAGTAACAAAACCATTTTGAGGTGTCCATTCAGCATCTAACAAGACAATGTTTTGTAATAATTCAATACCTTTCAAACCTTGAGGTTTAGCAGTTGATAATAAGGACTTCAATACTTGTTTGATTACTTTTGGATCATCAACTAATTCACTTAAATCTTTATTCTTTAAATCAGATTCGGAGAAAGTGTTAGTTTCCTTTAATAATTGTCTCAAGTGAACTTCATTTGGTAAAATGATGGCAATTGGTTTAACTTTAGTTTGATCAGCATAAACACAAATGTTTAAAACAGTTGGATTTGATCTGTAAACTGATTCTAATTTTTCTAAAGCAATATATTCACCATTTAAGGTTTTAACTAAATTCTTTCTACGATCAATAACTTTTAAATTACCATTAGCGGTCCATTCACAAATATCACCAGTCTTAAACCATCCATCTGGTGTGAAAGCTTCAGAAGTTTCCTTTTCATTTTTATAATATTCTTTAGTAACTGGCTTACCACTTACTAATAATTCTCCTTGATTATTCTTAGCAAAATATCCTGCTTCTGGAACATCAATTAATTTTGCAGTAAGAGATCCTAATAAACAGCCAGCAATATCATGTTCAAAATGCTCATTGTCAACAATAGTTGTGTTGGCAACAGTTTCAGTTAAACCATATCCAATTAACATTGGACAAATTAAATTACTAATAAATATTTGTGCATCTAAACTGATTGGAGATCCTCCATTAAGACAAATTCTTAAGCATCCACCAGTGGCAGCTTTAACTTTCTTGAAGATAACATCAAAAATGTTGGAACCTGGAATATTATAATCTTTGAAAGTTAATTTAGCTTTAAATGCTAACCAAAAGATTCTTTGAGTTAATGGTGGTAATTCTTTAACTTTAGCAAGAACTCCCTTTCTGACACTTTCCCAAACAGCAGCGACACCAACCATAACAGTAGGTTTAAATGCAACTAAATCACTTTTACAGTTTCTACATGATGCATCGGTTAATGTCTTAACACTAGCATAACCAATACATCCACCCCACCAGAAACTGATCAATTCAAAAGCTAATTCGAAAATATGGGCTAATGGTAAGAATGCAACAATACGATCATTATTTTGAACGACATTTCTACCAGCAACAGTGGAGATACCTCCTAAACCGGCTAAAACGTTTTCATGAGTTAATACAACCCCCTTTGGATCACCAGTAGATCCTGAGGTATACATAATACAACTTAAATCTTCAGGTTTAGCTTGTTTGATTGACAAGTCTAAATCATCAGGGTTTGAATCAGATTTACCTAATTCAATGACTTCATCAAAACTGATAAATTTAATATCAGGTCTAACTTCTAAGATTTTTTCCTTAGCAGTAACAGCATCTTTATATAATTTACCACCTTGTCTTTTATCATTAGGATCAATAACTTCACCATGAATGATATATCTAATATCTTTGGCCTTAGTTAAAGGTCTAACTAAATTAGCTAATAAAGCATTATCAGTAAAGATAGCATTAGATTGAGTTTGAGTTAAACTATGAGTTAACCCTTGTTCACCTAAAGTATCATAAGCAGTAACAATTGAAATGTTCTGGGATTGTGTAGCTAAATAAGTTTGCATCCATTTATGACTAGTAGCAGCAAAAATATGCAATTTATCTTGTTGGTTTGGTTTCAATCCTAATTTAACTAACCCTTTACCATAATTAATAACCAATTTTTCCAAATCTGGATAATTGATATAATGGTATTCAGAGTTTTCAAAATATAACCATTCCTTATCAACAAAAGTTTCCTTACCATCAATGACTTTTCTGATTTGCTTAGTTTCACTATGGATTTCTAATAAATCTCTCCAACCAATTGCATTTCTTTTACCATTTCTAGCAACACATTCTTGGAAGAAATTAAATAAATTAGTAGCTTTAGAGTCCAAAGGTTTACTAACTGCACCGGCTTTTTGAGTAGACTTTCTTCTTGGAGCAGTTTCACCAGGCTTAGCTTCACCAACTTCTACAGTATGTTGATAAACCATTCTATTATAAAATTATTAAGAATTTTTAAACACTTATCACTTCAATTAAGGATACTTTAGTAATGAGTTTAAGGATTTAAATGGTAAATTTTTTGAGAAAAAAAGTTTTGGGGAAAGAGGAGTCGCACGACATTTTTACATTTGCACTGAATTAGGAAGTTTTGGATAGCATTTTAGTTAATCCGTGATAAGAGTGTCGTATAAACCAAGTCCGTGGCACTAAATTCGATCAACTTGAGGTACCAATTTTAACTAAGGGTACCACCATTTTTTTATTCGCTTTGGGAGAGTTTCGTGCCGCGAATTGTGTTTTAAGTCCTAAAGGTGATACATGGCCTTAAGTTTACCATCCCGTGTGACCGTTACTACTGTGTCTCTCTTTAATTGCTGTGAGATTTTTTTTTGGGTAGAAGAATTCATGTGACTATCCAAGCAAAATCATTGTCATGCATGATATAATTTATCCCCAGAAATAGTATCAATACTTTGGTGGATAAACTTTAACGATATTTACTTGGTAACGCCTTGAATCACTAAAGTGCACCCGAGGTTTAATGGTATTATTGTCGTAAATAATAAACAGGTACCCTATTAATCCCGTGGTTTACGCTCTAATACTTATAATTGCCGTGGTACATTAATGTAAACCAATTTTCATTATCTAATCCCTTGATCCATATAATTTTCCCCCTCATTTATAAAATATACCCCAGTGTAAAACTTAACTATGGTTCCAAGACATCACCAACTTCTCAAAACTCCGCCGCACTCTTAATTCGCGTCCATGAAGATTGCATTTATTCACCCAGATCTAGGCATAGGAGGGGCAGAACGATTAGTGGTTGATGCTGCCGTTGGTTTGCAAGAACTTAATAATGACATAATCATTTATACTTCTCATTGTGATAGATCACATTGTTTTGAAGAAGTATCTTCTAATGTACTTAAAGTTGAAGTATTGGGTGATTTTTTACCAACCAATGTTCTTGGTAAATTCCATATTTTATGTGCTATACTAAGACAATTATATCTTGTAATAGTACTTATAATAACAGGAGATATCAAAAATTATGATTTCTTTATAATTGATCAATTATCAATTTGTATTCCTTTATTATGTTTGTTCAAACTGCCTAAAACAAAAATTTTATTTTATTGTCATTTCCCTGATCAATTATTATCTATACCTCAAGGCTTAATTAAACGTTTATATAGAATTCCATTTGATTTGTTGGAGGAGTATACCACTAGTTTAAGTGATAAAGTAGTTGTGAATTCACTTTTCACTAAATCCGTATTTCATAAAACGTTCAAGTCTATTAAAATTGACCCTGACGTGATTTATCCTTGTGTTGATATTAACCAAGGAATTATTGAAACTGCTGAGGATAAGCTTGCTGATGATGAAGTTAATACTTTCTTTAAAGCTCATGAATTCTTCATTTCAATTAACAGATTTGAACGTAAAAAGAATATTGATTTAGCTATAAAAGCTTATAGTAAATTCAAAACTTATTTAGAGAAAGCAGGTAAAAAGGCTCCTTTATTAGTTGTTGCTGGTGGTTATGATTCTAGAGTTAGTGAAAATGTTGAATACCTTGAAGAACTTGAAAAATTATCTGATTCTTTCAATCTTAAACATTTCACTATTAGGTCAAAACTTTTGGTTTTACCTCCTTCTACTGATATTCTTTTCTTACCAAGTATAAAGACCTCCATTAAAAAGGCTTTAATTAAAAGAAGTAAACTTTTAGTTTATACACCAAAGAATGAACACTTTGGTATAGTCCCAGTGGAAAGTATGTTATTTAAAACTCCTGTATTAGCTCCTAATAACGGAGGACCTCTTGAATCAGTTATTAATTATTATGATGATAAAGAAAATGCTACGGGATTTAATGTTGAATTGGATGTAGATAAATGGTATGAGACCTTAGTTGATCTTAATTCATTAACAGAAGAACAAGTTAACTTATTAGGTACTAATGGTTTTAAATCTGTATTAAAGAAATTCCTGAGACAACAAATGAGTCAAGAGTTTTGGAAAAGTTTAAGTAATGCCAAATCTGAAGATAAGGGGATTATAATTAAGATCTTACATCAAGGGAGTTGGGTGTTATTAATATTAGCAGTATTGATAGGATTTTTCATAAGATCATTATATAGTTAGGTGCTTTATATATGTATAGACATTTATGCTTTATAGGCTTTATAGATTTTATAGATTTTATAGGTACTTACTTTATATACATTTAGTGAAGGCTTTATAGGTACTTACTTTATATACATTTATTGAAGGCTTTATAAGTACTTACTTTATATACATTTAGTGAAGGCTTTATAGGCTCTTTATAAAGGTATATACTTTATTTACAGATTTAAAATTTTTATTTCATTATTCATTTCTTATCTATCATTATTCTCATCAACCTATTCACTCCCCACAAATTTATCTTCATTCTTTATTTCACTGAACATCTGTTTAAAAGATTTCCAAAAATTCAACTTCTCTACTGGTCTTTGTGGTACAGCCTTTGCGGTTTCAAAAAGACTTAAAAACCCTTGACTAGTATTAGAAATTATTACTTGATACTCTTCACTGTTAATAAGCTCAGGTAATTTTTCATAATTTCTATCAATTACACCATCAATTTCTTCATCTACTTTCAATTTCAACTTGTGAAAATTCAGTGACGGTGCTTGTAGATTGTAATCTCTGATTGCATTATTTATATGTCTTATCTTTTCCATCACATAACTATAATTTGTTTGTCTAAATATAATGGTCAATTGAGATCTCTTGGGTAATGCCTCGAGATTTCTAGCTAATTTAACTAAATTGAAATCCAAAGTTGATCTGAATTGTTTAATATCATAATTCAAGTTCTGTTGATTCTCAATCCATGGTGGTAGTACATCTTGTTTACTCAAAATCTGATTAACAAAATATGTAGTATTAGTTGAATTATTCAAATGTTGTTTATTTAACGGTTTTCCCCTAACTTTCTCCATATCACTATCATCAAATTTACCGGTTTGTAGATTGATTTTAGCATTGATCTTAGATGATGCTATAGTATTAACAAGATTTAAAGTAACATTAGGGTTAGCAGTATTTAATAACATATTTGGCCCAAGAAATCTTTCTTGGTATAATTTTCTGAATTCATCTTCCTCTTGTTGTAATGGATTAACTTTATTCTCTTTATATTCATTACTAATCTCTTTTGCCATCATTAAACGTTTGCCTTGATTCTTGGTTTTTTTAGGTTTAGGTTTCAGGTCTATAATCATACGAAGACTTGCTTCTTTTGTTCCCTCTTGACCATCCCAAGGTTTCAGCTTGGCAATCTGTGCTCCGTGTTTATTAAACTTTAATAAAGTTTCCAGTTTTAAGTATCCTAATTGATTTGAATATTTAGCTTCATAGGTCAGTTCTTCGGATAATTTATCACCCAACCTCTGTTGAATAGCATTTCTGACTTCAGCGGAGTTATCGGAGTTGACTTTTGTTTCTATGATTTCTTGAAATCTCCTAGTTAATGCAGAATTATGATTGAATCTTCTTATCATTATGGATCATTTCGCGATGTCAGATTTCCAGGTCTGTAGTACGATAAGGGTGTATGAGATGGTAATTTTGAATGGGGGGCTTATTGGGTTTAATTTTGGTTTTGTTCCTTATTAATTATTGTATGTTATTGAGGGGTTCCTTTCTATGGGTTTTAAATCGAGAGAAGAACGTTAATGTTATAATTAATGCTTATCTATAGGTATGACACAAATGACAATATTTCGAAGAGAATACTAAAAAAACTGGTAAGGCTTTTTAGAACTTGAGAATCAGAATTTAGGTTTGGAATTGATTCTTTATGTGGCTTTCCAAAATGAATAATCTAACATATAAAAGATCACTAGAATGTGCATTATATTCAAGATGACAATTTAGGACAAATCCACTCATCTCAAGAATGTGGAATTCTTAGTAGATGTTAAATTCCTTAACACACATGTACCGGAACCTAAAACTGCAAGTAAAGGTTGAATTCCAAGTAGAACGTAAAATTCCAAGTAAAGGTTGAATTCCAAGTAGTACGTAAAATTCCTAGTAAACATTAAATTCTTTAAATAAACTCCTTCATATTACTAAACCAATACAAACAAGCAATTCAAATAGCCCCTTCCTCGACACGTTCAATGAAGCATTAACATGGTAATCCAACTATTTTCAAATCAATTTGTCCTGTATAAAAACACGTCTTGTGTATGTTAAATGTTCCAGGCTCATAAACGGAAATGTAACTTAGGAAAAGAGATAAAAATAGAAACTTTTAAATGTCAACAAACAACAGCCCTTTGCATCGATTTTGCAGCCATTTAAGGTTTTAGTGCCTTCGACGTAAAATTAGTAAAAAGAAAATATTTTGGTAAATACCTTAGTAAATATCGTGTCAAGAATGTATTTGAACCTTTAAACCTAAGGCCATCGTTCATAAGCATTTTCTCCTACCAGAGAATATGCGAATAACTGTGCCTCGCAGATGTTAAACCTTTAGATTCAATCACACCAAAGTAAATCTCACCACAAATGGTTCGGGAACTTTGGAGTTATATCTATATTAAACGACAGCTTAATTAATCACGTTATAAACGACCTGAAATATGTGGAATTTTACACTAGAGTTTGATATCGCATAAACCTTATATTCCCTATTATACACTTCTATAATAGCCCACATTTTGAGCCTTTAACTTTTTTTTGAAATTTATAGTCCATCAACGACCATTTAATCTAATACTACGCCACTTGATCTACAAAGCATAGAATATCAATATCCCACATCCAGAAACTACTAACATTAAAAATAGTAACTTTAAGAAAAACCAAAATACATCCTCCCTTTTACCCCCAGCAGTTAAGATCAACTGACTTTCTAATTCTACTTCACTTAATTTCCGATGTTTATTAACTGGCTTATCTTTACCTTCATCATCTGAATGAAGTGAATTTATGGAATTTATTGACAAACTATATTGTCTTTTTGGTTTATCAACATTTGAAGCTGATCTAGATCTTTTGGTTTCAAGACTTGGAAACCTTTCTTGCATTGTTAAATAATATTCTTCTTGACTTTGTTATTGTGAATGAGTTATATAAATAATATTGAAAAAATATGTATACTTTCTAAGTACTTTGTTTATTAATAATTTGTATGATAAATGTAATGACTCAAAAATCTCGCTAGGAAATCACTCTTTATATATTAGAAAATGGTACACGCACCCCTGCCCCTCATAAATAGTGCCGTTTACATGACTATTGCGTGGACTTAGATGGCCTAATTAGGACAATGGCCCCGAGCAGCTATGTAATCGGTACGAAGTCGTGTACTGTTGGATCAGGTGACTTGTTACTTATAATAGATGACACTACTTAATAACGTTAGTAGTGATATAACGACAATGCCTCACGGATATAAGAATTCTATATATCACTTAGTACATTAAACACTCTCCCCTCTCAAGATGCCGCTTACCTCATCATTATTGTCAAAGAAGTTATAAATCAACGGAGATTTCCCATCGACACTGCCAAGTGAGGATGCATGTGCTAATTCAAATCTTCTTATTGGCTTTAAGTTATAGAGTTACAAAATACTTGATTGTATTGGGAATTACATATAAAAAAGGATGTAAGCCAATTAAAACTAGACGGTTTGCTATGACCATTGATATTTTAAGAACTACTAATGAGGGTAGACAGTTGCAAAGGGCCTATGAGTCCTATGAAAGACGAGGTATCAATACTTACTTAGGGTATCCATTTGGTAAGAAAGTTTATTTTACTAGGAATATGGAGAATACTAAAACTATTCTTAGTAACATGAATGATTATTCTATTGGTTTAAGGCGTCAATTATTTTATCCTCTTTTAGGTAATGGAATTTTTGCAACCGATGGTGCTCAATGGAAAACCAGTAGAACCATGTTGAAACCACAATTTGCTAGACATCAAATTAGTCAATTGAACTCTTTAGAAGTTCATTATAGAAACTTCCATAATCAAGTTATTCAATTTAATGGGAAACGTCTTGATTTGCAAGAGTTATTTTCCAAATTAGCTTTAGATGCTAGTACTGAGTTTTTATTTGGTGAGAGTGTGTTTTCATTAAATCCAAAAGATTCAATCATCTCACAATATTATCTCCTGAATGATGGGTTTGAGTATAATTTCAAAAAGTTAAAGAAATATAATCTTTTAAGAGAAGCTTTAGGTAGTCAAGCATGGGCAGTTGATTTTTTACCAGGATTTAAAGAACCAATTAAAGAGATTCACAAATTTGTTCGTTTATATGTAGACAAGGCTCTTCATTTGACTCCGGATGAATTGAAACAAAAATCTGATGGATACATTTTCCTTTATGAATTAGTCAAACAAACAAGAGATCCAAAAATCTTACAAGATGAATTATTAAGTATTATGTTAGCTGGTAGAGGTACAACTTCAATGCTTTTGACATACTTATTCCTTGATTTGTCTCATAGACCAAAAGTTTTCGAAAAACTTAAAGATGAAATTTTAAATAGTTTTGGACATGAAACTGAATCTATTACTTTTGAATCAATGAAACAATGCAAATATTTAAAACATTGTATAAATGAACTGTTAAGACTTAATCCACCAATAGCTCGTAATTTACGTGAAACCTCAAAAGGTACTATTTTACCAAGGGGTGGAGGTTCTGATGGTAATGATCCACTATATTTACCTCGTGGAAGTCCGGTGGTAATGGATATTTACTCTCTTCATAGAGATAAAGATTATTTTGGTGATAACGTAGATGAATTTATTCCTGAACGTTGGGAAACTATCAGGCCAGGTTCAGCGTTTATTCCTTTTGGTACAGGTCCACGAATTTGTTTGGGTCAACAATTTGCATTAACTGAGGCTAGTTATATAACTATTCGAATATGTCAAGACTTTAATAAAATCACATTATCTGATAATTATCCACCTAGAATTTTTGCAGCCGCGGTATCAAGATTAGTAGATGGATTAAATGTGCAAATCTCATGAGTTAACGATATTTATAATAATTTATTTATTTATTCTAATCACTTTAAACTCTTTTTTTCAACTCTAATTATGCCTCTTGATTATTGGTCAGCTTATCTGTTTTTTGCGTTGACGATTCGTTTATCATTTGCTACCGCGCAATGAAATTTTTCTCCTCGATCAACGATGTGGATCTTTGAATGGTGTATGTAACTTTAGATAATTCCCAATGTATGATTACTAACTAGTATAGTTCAAGATGTATTATCCTCTTTAGGATTATGGAATAAACATGCCAAATTATTATTCTTAGGATTAGATAATGCTGGTAAAACAACATTATTACATATGTTAAAAAATGACAGGTTGGCCACTTTACAACCAACTTTACATCCAACTTCAGAAGAATTAGCCATTGGTACAGTTAGATTTACCACTTTTGATCTTGGTGGACATCAACAAGCAAGAAGATTATGGAAAGATTATTTCCCTGAAGTCAATGGTATTGTATTCTTAGTTGATGCTGCTGATCCTGAAAGATTTGCTGAATCAAGAGCTGAATTAGAATCTTTATTCAGAATTGAAGAATTAAACTCTGTTCCATTCTTAATCTTGGGTAACAAGATTGATTCTCATACTGCTGTTAGTGAAATGGATTTAAAATCCGCTTTAGGTTTATATAATACTAGTGGTAAGGATACTGGTAAATTACCAGATGGTCAAAGACCAATCGAAGTTTACATGTGTTCAGTAGTAATGAGACTGGGTTACGGTGAAGGATTCAAATGGTTATCTCAATATATTTAAATGATTGAACATAGTGGTGTATGTGAGACAGAACTTTAATAACATATGTTTATATATAAGAAGCATGTTTCTGTTTAGACTTTCTTTTCTCTTTCCTTTTCCATTCTTTGTTCTTTAATTTCTATACAAATAATTTGTTTATATGTAAATATCATCGATTATGTAACTTTTATCAGATTTTATATTATACGCTATGTTCATTTTCTGTAGGGGTCCGCCTTTTGATATCACTCCATTTCTAATTTTTAAACCTTCAAAATTGACACATTAATAAATAACGGAAAATTTCCTAAAATTGTAACATTTCCTAAAACTATCATATTTCCTAAACTGTTGGTTATACATATGTAATCCCCTATCTCGAGATACCTAAAAAGGAAACAATATTACCATTATCATAGTTAGTTATACAGATTTACGAGTGTCACGAGTGTCGTACGACATTTTTGTTTTTGCAATCAATAAATTTTCTCAATTGAGATTTTTTGTAAACACATCACTCGCTCGGTACTAAATCGTTTAAATTGAAAAGTTTTCCCATAATAGACACATCATTAAGACCAGCCCCCTTCTAAAGTACATAAGCATACCTACTAACCTTATGGATTGTTCTATTGATGATATTGATCTCGAATTGGATCATTTATTAGAGAAAGTTCCTATCAAAGGACAGTACAAAAACTTACAACCATTGAATGATAAAATAAGTTTAGACAATCCAAACTTAATCTTAAGACCTGATGATGATAAGTTTATGTTGAGATCTGATGAAAAATACATAATAAGATCTGATGACTTGTTTCAAGTTACAAATAAAGAAAGGAGTTCAGATGAGGATTATATACACAATAGTCAACATCATATAGATGATGATATAGATACAGACAGTACCAGTAATTTTAATAGAAAACTAAACAAGCTCATACAGAGTCTTGAACAGGATAATGAAGAATTTGAAATGGATGATCAAGGTAGAACAAGAGTATTTAAAGGACGATTTAAACCTTTGGAAGATAATGATTTTGATACACAAATAAATCAATATTTAAATTCAGATAAAGAGAATATGGATCCAATAAAAATACGACGTCCTAAAAAAGACCTCAAGGTACAAAAACCTTTCACACCATTGAAACCATTCTCCTTAAATCAAAGATTACGTCATAGAGGTAATTGTAGACCAAATCATAGAATGTCAGTAATTTTAAGACCTTCAATTACTTATCATCTGAATAAACCTCAAATATATTTGGTCGATTCTTCAACAGGATCATTAAATGATGCCACACAATTTGGTACAGAATTAAATGCTTCAAATTGTGAGGGATTCCCTTTACCTGAGGATATCAATGAAGTTGTACAAATACCTACTAATGAAGATAACCAAAAACATAAGATGGCCATTATAAAGACATTTAATAACAAAATTTTTAATACCGATACAAATAATGTTAATGATAGAGCAGGATTCTATAATAAATCAGAATATAATAATTACTTAAAAACTGTTAGTACCCAAGATTCTGGAGTTGAAGTGGTTAGTCAAATTGCTACGATTTTCCAAACCACCAAAAAGCCAAAGAAGAAATCTGTTAAGTGGGCAGAACAGGATCAACTAGAATGGTAAGACGTGATGACGGTATAAATATGTAATATATAATTAAAGGTAAATATTTTGCAACTATCTAATGATGTTGCATCCAGTCGTGTGCTGCATATGTAAACGCGATTGTCGAGCAATTTCATATAAATATAACAGCACCCTAGTTCTATACCGCAGTTTTTATTTAAGGTACCATGTCTACATTCTTTGATGAAATGAAAAAATCCTTCGCTGATGTTAAAATTAGTGAAGGTAAAATCGATACTAATGATTTCTTACAAGCATCTGAATCTTTAGTTAAATTATTTGATTTATTAGGATCTTCAGCATTCTCCGTTGTTCAAAAAGATATGACTGGTAACATTGAAAAAATCAGAAAGAAGTTATTAGCTGATCCTGTTCAAGCTTCTACTTTACAAGACTTAATACTTAGTGAAGCTGGAGGTAAAGATAAAACTGCCACTCAAGGGCTTTTATGGTTATCTAGAGGTTTAGAATTCACTTGTCAAGCTATGGTTGAAACTGTTCAAAACCCAACTTCTGAATTAACAAAGACTTTCACTGACTCTTATTCTAAAACTTTATCCAAATATCATGGTATGTTAATTAAACCAGTTTTCAAATTAGCCATGAAAGCATGTCCTTACAGAAAGGATTTCTTTGAAAAATTAGGTAGTGATCAAGAAAAAGTCAATCAACAATTAAAGGTTTGGTTAGATGCTTTAGAACTGATTGTAAAGATAATTATGGATTTCTTTACTTCAGGTAACTATGGTAAAGGTTTATAGATAATATAAGATCTCATATGATTTTTGTAATTCTTTTTTCTTTCAACTTCTCTGATACTTGAAGATATTAATGATGAATTATTATGAAATTTTTCAACCTATTCAACAATATAAAGGACTTTTTATATTTTTATTGATTTTTAAAAAAATCCATACTTTTGTTAGTACCTATAGAAATTGCAAAAAAGATAAAAAATTATAAAAAAAATTTTTAAAAAAAGAACAAGAAAAATTTCCAAAAAAAAAAAATGAAATATGCATCTTCTTCTAATAAACAGAAATATTTCATTCGTAATGTCTCTACATCTCCCATAAAAATATTCAGATAGAAACCATACTTCTGTGAGCCTGCTGCAAATAAATCATTCCAAACAGTGCGCAAGAGCTGCTGCAAAATTCTCATCTCATCCTGAAAAATCTCAACTAAGCATGAATAAAGGAGCATTACATCCAGAACCAAAAAAATGGAAAGCCCCTAAAGGGCCTAAACCTATTCAACATAAGAATAAGAACTCTATAGGTCTTGGAAGAAGTATAGCTAATCAAAGAAGATTAGAGAATGAAATTCAAATCTTACCGGATGGAGAGATGAGATTTACTACAGATAAAAGAGAAGCTAATTGGGTTAAGTTAAGATCAGTTACACAAGAAAACTCATTAGATGAATTTTTAAACACTGCACAATTAGCTGATACTGATTTTACAGCTGAAAAGAATAATCAAATCAAAATTATTAAAGTGGGTAATACTTCCATAGTAAATCAAAATGGATTACTAAGTAATGAAGAAATGGAAAAGCTTAGAATTAAACATCAACTTTTTGAAAATAAGTTAAGTGTTCCTAGAAGACCACAATGGCATAAACTGCAACTGAAGTTAGAGATTGAAAGACAAGAGAATATCTCATTCTTAAATTGGAGAAGAGATATTGCCAAGTTAACTGAGAACAATGATTTGATTTTGACTCCTTTTGAAAGAAATATAGAAGTCTGGAGACAATTATGGAGAGTTGTTGAAAGATGTGACTTGGTAGTTCAAATTGTAGATGCCAGAAATCCCCTTTTCTTCAGATCTATTGATTTAGTTAATTATGTAGATGAATTAAGTGATCCTGATAATAACAATCCAAAAAATAATTTATTATTAGTTAATAAGGCTGATTTATTAACTCCACAACAAAGAATTGAATGGGCTAAATATTTCATAGAAAAAGATATTAATTTCGTATTTTTTTCAGCTGCCAGAGCTAATCAATTCTTAGAAATTGATAATCCACAAGAGAATCAAAAAGAAGGTGAAAAAGCTAATTACGGGGATTATGAATCAGATATTAATAATATTGATATCAATGATAAAACTTTAATAGAAAAAATCAAGATTTTAAAGATTAATGAATTAGAGAATTTATTCATTGAAAATTCACCTGAATTTGACTTTGACCCTGACTTTCCTGATAGAAAACTTCAAATTGGATTGGTTGGTTATCCAAATGTTGGTAAATCATCCACCATTAATGCTTTAGTGGGTGCTAAAAAAGTATCAGTTTCTGCCACTCCTGGTAAAACTAAACATTTCCAAACAATACATTTATCACCAAAGATTTTATTATGTGATTGTCCTGGTCTTGTTTTCCCTAATTTTGCCTATACTAATGGTGAATTAGTATGTAATGGTGTATTACCAATTGATCAATTAAGAGAACATATCCCACCAACGTCTTTAGTTTGTCAAAGAGTTCCTAAATATTACCTTGAAGCTATTTATGGTATTCATATTTCCATTAAAAGTGTTGAAGATGGTGGTAATGGTGAATACCCAACGGCCAGTGAATTATTAAATGCTTATGCCAGATCAAGAGGGTATATGACTCAAGGTTTCGGAAGTGCCGATGAACCAAGAGCTTCCCGTTATATCTTGAAAGATTACATAAATGGTAAATTATTATTCATAAATCCTCCTCCAAAAAAATTAGATGATGGTACTTTTACTTTTGCATCTTTACAAGAGCAACGTGTATTCAACAAAGATTTATATACTTTAGCAACCTTACCAGAATCCAGACAAAAGCAAATCAAACAAGCTATAAAGGATAAAAACATAAAAATCGATGAATTCGAATTGTCTAATGATTTATCCAAATTGAATTTCTCTATGCATGTTGGAAATGATAATGGTTCATCTAACACTAAGTTTTATGGGGGTAAACAAGCTGCTTTAGAAAGTGCTGGTGATGATTTGGACTCTGAGTTTTTCAATATGAATAACGTCAAAGGTACTGTTAATAAACCATTCCATCAAGTGACTAATGAAAATAGCAAGAAACATAATAAGAAGAATAAGAAAGCTGCAAAAAAACATAGGGTAGTAACATATTAAGGAAGTTTTCAAGAATTATCAAAAACAATTTCCTAAGGATTTAATAGATTTTTCTATTCATGAAATAGAAATATTAGTATTTAAAGATTATATAGTACAAATAGTACTGGTAATGATTTCTTAATGAATATTCACATTTTTTATCTTGTGCGGCTTTCTAAAATGTGTATGCGGATTCAAGTGTTCCTAAGAAATCTCAAATAGGAAACTGCGTGGTCTGTAATTATCCTATAAATGTGAATTATGGGGTATTATAGTTTGTACATGACTCAGGGATGATCATTGATATGTATTATGAATAATTCTCGGATAGTTTTTAACTCCTAAATATGATTTTTTACTTCCTAGGTAAGTTAACTACGGAGCAATGAACTCCTACTGAAGGAGACATATAGTTCTGAATTTACAAAAGCAGATGACTAAATAGATATTATAAATAAGTATATAAACATAAGAATTTGTATAATGATCTGTAAGAATTCAACTTTCAATATTCAATGCAATTAGCTTATATTTTATTATTAATTAACATAGTCAAGTGTTTACCACCAGCTAATGTTGGGCAAGAGGGAAATGAAGGTATTTATGGTGGTAAACAACCTTTCTCTCCAGAAGATCCTTCAGATCCAGGGTACCCATTACTGACATTACAAAGTGTCACCAAAGTAGAAACATCCTACACAAGCTCAATAAACCTAGAGACGTCATCAGAAACAAAATCAACCTCAAATTCCCAACACTCAAAGTCACCTGCCATATTAGTGTATAAATTGCTGTTATTATTGATTTGTTTAAGTATGTTTAGTATATTTTAAATACACGGCTATTTTAACTTTTTTTGCACCCGGAGAATTTCGATACAACGTTGCATTTGCCTAATTCGTCTAACGCACGACCTCATTATTACATTACAACAAAAACTTATAGCTCTAACAACCAGAAGTAACAACATTACGGAAAAGAGAGAAAATGGAATACAGAAATTATATATTAATTACCTAATATAATCTGAATGATGGACCCATAGTTGATTTAATAACTAAGGAACCAACATTTTGCCAATGTTTCTTTAATAAAGAAACTAAGAAGTTAGTTGACATTAAGATTTGGTTAACTAAGTCATCTTCAGACATTTCGACGTTACCAACAGCGACAGCTAAACATAAAACTTTCTTTAATTGGAACTTGATGGTAGATCTAACATCTTGGATTTTAGAGTATAAATCATCAGCATGGGAAACTGGAGTTGGGAATTTACCAGCTTTAGATAATTGAGGACCCAATAATCTTGGAACTTGTTTAATTAAAACTTCAGAAGCAATGAAAGCATTGTATTTCTTAGCTAATTTTTTAATTAATTTTTTGTTCTTGTTTAATTTCTTTAAGTCATCAACGGACATAGCATCAACACCAACAGATTTAGCTCTATCAACATCAAAGGCATCACCAAAGATACAGATAGTCATGTTTGGTCTTGGGACAACTGGTAATTTTAAAGTACCAGAGAAACGTTTATCTCTTTGAGGATCATAGTTCTTTAAACCGACTTGTAATTCAACGGTTTCTAAAAAGTTTCTCTTTTTAGTATCGTTGGAGTATTCCAATAATTTCTTAACGTTTTCACGAACGTGAGATGAAGTGATTTTTGACATCTTGATTATACGTCTCCCAAAAGTTTAGTATTTGGTAAAATAACTGATTCGACGAGGATAGTAAAAGGAAATTTTTCAGGCAGGTTTTTTTTTTCATGTTCTCATCTTGAGTCGTGTAGAATTACAAGATTACAGAAGGACAAAGTGACCTTTGAGAAACACAGTCACGGAGTGCTTGGTAAATATGTGTGTACTCACCGAATAGCTCAAGAGTGCGAATACCAAATAAAGGACTAGTGCAGCTACCAAATAACAAAGTGCGATTATCAAACGCGCCAAAAAAGACATGTAGTGAATTACGCGACATCACTTAGCTGGGGTGATAGATCAAATATGAATGGTGTACGAAGCTTCCATTCATGGGGTCAACTCTTTGCCCGATCGACCAAAGTTTCAGGTAAGATTAAATTACCTAATCCTAGTAAATTGACCCGTCAACAAAAAATTGATAAGTTTAATATGACTAGTCAAAGTAAATTACATCATATAGATAATGAATTTAATATATTCAATAACACCGTAACAAGAGTCCTTGATTTAGGGTTTGTACCAGGCAATTGGTTAGAATTTGCAAAGTTTAAAATGTGTAATATTTTCCAGTTAGATGAAACTGAAATCAACCAAAAGTGTACTCTTTTAGGGTTTGACATACTATTTGGGGCTCCACCTATAGGAACCTCATCAATACAAGGAAATATATTCTCCAGAACAGCACATAATAATATCTCAGCATTTTTCAAGGATATGGAATTAAAAAGACAAGAGAAATTGCTGAAGAATGATGAGATTGATGAGTTTGGTAATTCGTATTTTGTTAAAGAACAAATAGATGTAGAGTCTCTTGAACATCATATGCAGCAATTGAACCTTAAAAAGGATAAAGAATTGGATTATAAACCTCAATTGATATTAAGTGATTTATCGAATTATTTTATGCAAGAAAGAGGGTTTTGGAATAATACAAACACTAGACCTTATTTAAGATTTGCTGCTAATGATATACTTAAAAGGCCTATAATTGATGAGGTGAAGAGTTCAATTGATATGGCAGACGCTACTTTAGTATTAGCATGCGATATTCTCAACAATAAAGGGAAAATGGTTATAAGACTATCAGAGATTAATTTTGAAGACCCGGAGTATCGAGTTTTAAAGAAGAGATATGGGAGAGTTTTTGATAAGGTAATTGAATGGAGAGCCAATGAAGCTAAGAGTCCAATTGGTGAAGTCTTTTTAGTTTGTATTGGTAAGAAGTCAGAAATTGATAAGAGAGATGTATTTAAGCTCTAACCAAACTCAATGGAATAGCCATATACCCCAGATCAAAATGTAAATAAGTGTACTATACTGTATATAACAATGTATATTAGCCTAATTAAGCTTCAGCTTCTACTTGAGCTGTTTCTTTTGGTGTTTCATCTTGTTCATCTTCTTCTACTTCAGGTTCTTCTTGTTCAAGTTCTTCTTGTTCAAGTTCTGGAACTTCCTCAGGTGTATCTACCACCTCATCACCTAAATCAATTAAAGTAGTATTATCAATTAATCTATCACTTATTTTCTTTTTATCAATAGATTCTAAATTCTTCTTCCATAATCCAACACTATTACTATCGATATTATAATTTTTACCCAAAAATGAAGCTTCAACAAATCTTCCAGATTTTTCTAATAATTTCAAACATTTTTCCTTTTCACCAATTATCCACCAAGCTTGGAATGCTATATTATATTTACCCTTTAATTCACATTGCTCAGCTAATTTGACAAGTTCTTTTTGGTTATTTGATGATGATAATATTAATAATAAAGAGGAGTAATCATTAGCTAACCAATAAGAATCTTTAGCTAATTTTATCTTCCATTGTTCAAGACTTAAATCACCCAATTTTTTCCATTTTGATGAGTTAGCTAAAGCTGTAGATGGATTTTCTTGTTGATTTTCATATAATAAATCATAAGCTGTGACTAAATCGTTTTTGTTAAGACAAATTTGGAATTTAGAATCAAAATCTTGCGATAATTCATATGATAATGATAAATAACCCAATTTTTCGAAAAATCTTGATAATTGATTTAATTCAGTTTTATTAAAATTCTTAAAGTATGTGGAATATTCATCATTTAAATCATTCAAAGTTATTTGACTTACATCTGGTAAAGTTTCACCATCATGTTCAATTTCTTTAGTTGAGAATTGTTCTAAATCTCCTCTCATAACTAATGTTTGTAATTCTAAAACATCACTATTAACAAACCATGACACAACATTGAATGATTTATCAATTAAGTATAATTTCCCTTCACTTCCTGGTTTATATCCAATTATATAGTATTTATGATCAAAATGTCCTAAATTTATGACTTCACCCCCAACATAGTAATTCAATCTATTGGTGGAAGAAGTGGTATAAATAAATACATCACCAATGAATTTAGATGATAAAATGGATTCTGAAGTTGGTAATGTATATAAAACATCAAAACAACTTTCACAACCTTCTTCTACATCTAACTCTTCACTTTCTAATGCCTGTTGGAAGATTTCATGATTATAACTTAAGAAATAAGTTTCATCAGATTTCTTAGCTGTACCTTCAGTATTGGAACTAGTAATAATGGCCAATAATTCCCCATTATCTGACCAAACAACTTGTTGGATATCATCATCAATATCGACTCTTCTAACTAATTTTCCACTTTCCCAGTCATAGAATAAAACACAACCAACTGATTTAATACCTAATAAGTACCCAGCATATATTTTATCAGCTTGATATAATAAATCAACGGTAGTATGTTCTTGAAAGTTTTTAAAGATCTTAACACTTAATCCACTTTCTCTGACAGCAAAAGAACAATTGTTGGAAAAATCATGAGAATTCCACACCAAATCGACGGCTTTACCATAAGTCTTAGATCTCCATGCTAAGGAAGTATAAATGATATATTCACCATCTCCAACAACTGCTACATATTTACCGTTTGGTGAATGATTTAAAGTTTGTGGATAAATTTCGATGGATCCTAAATCTCTTTGTTGTAAAGGTAAAACTTCTCCATCTTTCAAACCTTCGGTGATTGTAGGTTTTAAAATTGATTGGAAAACTTCGGAATTCTTAGTATAAATTAACTTGTTATTAGCATCCATAGAGAATAAAGGTTCTTCATTACCTAATTTAATGATAACATAACCAGAATCACCTCCAATAGCAGCCAAATTAGATTTAGGTAAAAGTGCAATACACCATAATCTTTCTAAACTATAATTAATAGATTTCTCTAATTTGAAGGTATTGGCATTCCAAATTTTAACAGTACCATCTTCAGAACCAGAAACAATCAAAGGTAATTCAGGATGAAATACTGCAAATGAAACATTAGATAAATGACCTTCTAAAGTTGCAACACAAGATTTAGTTTGGTAATCCCAAATTTTAATAGTCTTATCATCAGAACAAGTAATTAAATAAGGTTTATCACTTTGTGGATAATAATCAGCATAATTGACACCTTTGGCACCATGAGTAACCATAGTAAAGTTTGGAACACTAGAACCTAAAGACCAAATCTTAACAGTTCTATCTAAACATGCTGATGCGAAAGTGTTTGGGTCCTTAGGGTTGAAGTTAACGGACATTACAAAATGTTGATGACCTTCAAAAGTTTGTTCTAATTTCCAATTGTTATCCCAATTCCATAATCTAATAGTTAAATCATCACTACAAGTTAAAAGGTAAGGTTTACTTGGATGTACGGCAATACCTCTAACGTAATCAGGATGGGCTTCAAATTGAGTAACTTTCTCACCTGTATTGTAATTATAAACTCTAATCAAGAAATCATCGGCACCTACAACAATCCAATTCTTTCTAGCAATGAATTTACCTGCTCTGATAGGTAATTCAGTGACTTGAATTGACTTGACTAAGGTATTGGTAGCATACGACCAAATTTCAATTTTTCCATTATATAAAGTCGTCAATACCCAAGGCTCGGTTGGATGGAAATCAATTCCCTTTACACGTTCTGAACGTGTTGAGAATTGTTTAACCACATCAAGTTTCATTTTCGTGAGTTTTGTATGGGATTTATGTGGTTAGTTAAGTGTTGACACGATGGACGTTGATTCGATTTGCGCGGTTATTGGGGGCACTACCTGAGCGAGTGCGAGAGTGCGAGGAGAGTTTATACAGTACACGTATTATTTATTATATACATTTGAGGTAGGAAAATGATTGGGGATTGATTGGGGGATTATTATCGAGGGATAATTATTAAGGAGATGTTCAGAAGAACACCATTAAAAAAAAAACTAATGAACACTTTCAACTCCTTGCCTTTTTTCATCTCTATACATCTCCTCTAAAACTCCTAATTCTCTACAATACTTTCTCCAATCACTATTAAATTTATCGTTTGAAAATTTCTCTAATGCTAATTCCTTTCCAATCTTGGCCATTTCTTCTAATTTCTGGTTAGGTAAAGGATTTTTTAAGAATGTTTCTATTAACAACTGTGATAATTCAGGAAATTCAATAATCTCTCCATTAATATTGAATTTCAACAAGTCCAGAGTTTGGATGGATTTATCAAAATCAGGGTCTTGAGAAGATTTAAAGAAGAATCCAGTATCACTTTTCCAAGCATCAACAGGCCCTGATTTGTTTAAAACAATATCTAATAAAGGTCCAGCAGATCCATGAACAATAGGTATAACACCATTTGCTAAATATTCAACAACACCTATTCCGAAATGTTCATTCCACATAGAATTAAGACCATATCTTGCCTTGGATAATTGATTTAATATCTCATCATATGAGCAATCAATTATAAACTCAACATAATCACTTAAATCCAATTCATCGACTAAGTGTTTGATTTTGATTAAATATTCAGTATCATCTTCTGTTCTACAAGACCCTAAAAATAACAACGTTGGTAAATTTGAAATTTGTCCTTTAGCTTGTTTGAATTGTTGCAAAAAAATCTTATACTCATTCAAGATCAATTCATGTCTTTTTTCCGACCTAAATTGAGCAATATAAATCATCTTATTATTTCTTTGTGATGGTATATAAGGATTTGGGAATTCTGTGGCACATGGTGGATACAAGATCTCTACAGTAGATCCACTTCTTTCATTTAAAAACCAAATATTTTTAATATGATTATAAGTCCAAGTACCATTAGTTAAAGTTATATCAGCTAAAGAACCCAAATACACATATAAATAATACATAAAACTCCAATAGAAAAATTTAGCCAACAGTTTCAAGTCTCCAAATTTAAAGTTCTTCAAATCAGTCAATTTCTTGAATTTCAATTTACTAAACATATCATCTTGAATAATAGGATAATGCACATATGCTAAAATAGGAATTTTTAATGCAAATGAAACTAACCAATAACTACCAGGTAAACCAATGGTATCAATCCAAATATCTGGACTTAATTCATACATACATTCCAAGGAAACCATTAAAGATCCGAATATTTGACCAATTAAAGTAAAATGTTTCCAATAATCATTATCAATTAATTGTCCAAATCTTCTTATATATATAAAAACCACTCTTTTAGCATCAATATTGATATTAAATTTGTCAGCTACTTTTTGTGTGATTTCTAATGGCTGGTTATGATTGACAGTATAAATGACAGCAATATTATTATCATTAGTCACCAAAGTAGAATGAACAGCTTGCCAGAGTACTTTTTCACCTCCACCTCCATTATTAGCATAAGGATGGAAGAATCCATATAATTTCTTTCTTCTAGGATCATCAATACCTCTGTGTTTCATTCTTGTCATAAACTCATCTTTATCATCAATATCTACAGGGGAAATCTTGAGTTTATTATTATTGTAATTGTTATAATATGAAGGATCATTGGATGCTAATATTAATCTTCTTCTGAAACTTGATCTTTTGAATCCTACTTTAAGATATATAGGTTTAGGGTAATCAATTACACGTTGGATTTTATCAGTCCAAAGTTGAGATGGAACAAGAAAAAATTTGGGTAAGAATGCAGCCAATCCTTTGGTAATGAAAACACATCCCAACACAGCAATGAATAAGTAAAACATAATGAATTGGTAGGATTGTGTGAGGTTCTTATCTGAAAAAATTGAGTAGCGTGAGCACGGAGATACCCTGCGCTCGATAGGTTGGGGTGGATTTTGCCAGGCGACTGAAAAGGGAGTTATCCGAGATTTTTGCTAAGGTTTTTAAGATAAGATAAGTGGGTTGAAAGGTTTTTTAGTAACTTATTGAGTAATGAAGGACACCGAGGAACATAAATAATGGGTGGTATATAGGAATAATTAACAGAGGTTTTTTATGAGTATGTAGAAGATGGAGAAAACATGTAGAAGATGCAGCGAATGCAGACAGGTTTAATGAGACAATTAGAGTCACCTGACTATTTTGTAAACTAATAAAAAAAAAACGAATTTATATTTAAGAGAAATGGGCTTCTAAGCATTGGTTTAATATTAATATTGAAACTTCTGGAGAGACACATTTTTAGTTAAACACTCTGAGAAAATATTTCAAATATTAAATTAATCTTGGAAAAATACTAAAGATTTAGCTTTTTGATTCATTTTTAAACGATTCCATAGTATAAAGTAACTTATAAAACAAAAGATACATATCCTTGAAGTGTTTCAAATCTTGGTTTAAATGTAAAGTTATATAGGATTATATATTAGTTAAAGTAATGCATGATTAAGTAAGAAAAAGCCATTTAAGTAAATAAATGAAATCTTAGATTTGGTGCCATTGTAAAAATGAGAGAAATTATGTAAACGCATGTAAGGATTGATACAAGTAAGAGGCTATTGAGCTTATACTTTGAGATACATTTTCACTTCATGAATTCAATTTTAATTTAAAGGGAATATATCCCATATAAAAAACATTCAAAAAAACACAAAAAATATAGAAGTCCTCTTAAATAACCCTATCACGAATAAATATTAAATTTATATAAAGTACGACCCGACTCAATGGACAAACCTGTGAGGAAGTGACATGCTTGCAAACTTGATATGGTGCGGCGTGGGTATTTTTATGTGACATTATTTGCCATGCTGATGAAAGCATTATGTCATAAATAAGCATTGGTCAGGGTTCTTTATAAACATCTTTGCAAGAAGGCGAGGTTAATATTTAGAGATTCAAATTCTTTAATGTTATCCTTCAATTCATAACAATAACTCAAATTATAATAGTAAAGTCTCTTGAATTAATGTAGACTCGCAAATCTAATTGGGACGTGTCTTTAGACGATTAGTTTGCCAGAGTCTTTTTAAGCCATTATTAACTATTATAAATACTTTCAAGGTACTAGGTTATTGAATTTTGAAAATTTCAAAAGACAAAAATAGATCATATTCTTATTGATTTACTTTGTAAACTTACAAGAAATGTCTTAAAGTGGAGAGAGAGAACAATTAAGCAAAATCTCTAAATAAGCCATAAATTAACCACTTGAAGAATTTTGACCAAGAGTAAAGTAACGCTGCTCAGACAAAAGTTGTCCTGATAACTCGTCATAGCAACATTACAACCAAGTTTAAATTATACTTTTTAACACATAGACAATGTCTATACACACCTATTATCTCAGACAAACCCGTCTCACCTTAGTTATAAAAAGAAAGTAACCTGGAACTTAAGGAGATACCACGAAACTTCTTTAATTGAAGAAGGAAATATTTGCCCAATAAAAGCCACCATGATCAATCTTCAATAGAAAACTGATCTCAATTCAAGGAATACCGCTTCAACCGATTGCCATAACCTTAATGCTGGCTCTGTCCCAATAAAGTACTATACACGCACCTTTAACCTCTTTAACGTATTATCGTAAGGCACATATCCGCAATTAACTTTCCCAATCGGGTTAAATTAAATCTAACGCGTTTTACGATGGACTTTTTCTTTCACTCCTATAACTAGACCCTTGTGTTGCTCGAGATTATAGATAAAGCAAGTACATTTGTTGTTTTTAAATAAGTTTTATTAAGTACTTTAGAACAACACAACCAGTAACTAATCAAGTTTCATCTAACGAACCCTTATCTACCGTTGTTTTTTCAAGGCAATTTCACTGGCTTTCGGCAGATATATCCCTCGTTTCCTAAAAAATTGTAAGAGGTAACATGAACACTTTAAAACCAACAAGTCCAAGTAATTTAGAGTTAGAAATGACAGAAAAGAAGACTCCTTTAAGAAAAGAAGAATTAGAGAAAATTGCTAAAGAATTAAAGAAGAAGTTGTCCAAAGCTTCTATAACTGCTAAGCAACAGTTAACACCATCTAAGGTCAGTAAAAGTAATAATACAAGTCCATTAAACCTTGGAAATGGTCCTAAATTTGAAAGTCCTATCAAGTCACATTACTTGTCATCTTCACCTTCGTTATATTCACCAAATAACAAGTCGCCAACTCACATCAAAAACTCGGCAGCTATCAATTTGTTGAGCTCGTCACCGATACTTGAATCGCCAATCAAGAAGTCAAAGAATTCATCACCATTAAAAAATCAACCAACAATGGTATTGCAATCAATTTCTACTTCACCTTCCAAACCTCCTAAATCATCCCCTCCTTTGAGTAAAGAACAAACCACACCAACATTACCAAAGAGACAATTGGCTACAAATCCATCAGACAACCACCAAGGGTTATTGAAAACTCCTACACAACCCAAAAGTGCTACTTTTAAAGATGATAATGAAGGGGCTGATTTGTTAATGTACTTAGCTACATCACCATCACCTGCTAAAAATTATTTCCCAAATACACCTAAATTAAATGGGGTGCCCAACATCAAAGCCGATTTCACATCAGCACCAACTTCATCCAATTTCCCAGTTCATAAACACACATCATCTAATTCATCATCCAACTCGTTTGTTGCACCACCACCACCATTAACACCAAAACGTAGCATGAATCAAATGTCCAAGACACCACAAAATAGATTAACTCCTTCGGTTAATTTGTTCAATAATGTTAATGCTAATGGTGGTAATTTACCTTCTTCCGGTTTAGCATTAACACCAGCAGGATTTAATATGAATGACTATGTTAATTTCTTCAGCCCTTCACCAGGAGGAATAAATTTAAATAAGAATTTAAGCTCCAATTTTTTGAAAACGCCCGATTTTAATAATTTATTGTCAAATTCTGGTAATTTGAAACAATTGGTTGATGGTAAGATGATAAATTTTGATAAAGTTGGGTTATTTAAGAATAGTGAATCAAAAGAGTAAGGAATAATATAAGAGTTTTGGTAATGATTGTATAGTATAATATAAGTAGATTTTAGATTGAGTAGGGAGTAGATTGAATAAATTTGACTTCATGTTTATGTAGAATACTTTATGATATTCTTCTTTCAACATAGAAACACTCCTTAGCCTTTTATCACACCAAACTATCTCCCAACCATGGCTCTAATACTGTGGCCTGAATCGCACCATGTCCTTTATTCTGGCACTAATACTAAAGCCTAATCGCACCATGGACCTAATTCTAAAGCCAAATCGCACTAGTGCCTAAATTCTATAGCCTAAATTGCACCTCAATCGCAATCATCGCATCAGAAATTTTTTACAATGATTGCAGAAATTGATAAAGAAACAGAAAAATTAAATATCAACGATCCTGTAGTTGATACTGAAGGTAAAACCGAAAAGGAACCATCAGAATCCGAAGCTACCAATGAAACTGGAGCTAAGAAAAAGAAAAAAAATAAGAAGAAAAAGAAGTTAACTGCCATTGGTAATTCTTACCCTGATGGAGTATTCCCAGAAGGTCAATGGCTAGAATATCCTCTTGAAGTCAACAGTTATAGAACTACAGACGAAGAAAAAAGATACTTGGACAGACAAGATGAAAGTAAATGGCAAGATTTTAGAAAAGGTGCTGAGATTCATAGAAGAGTCCGTCATAAGGCACAAAGTAGTATTAAACCAGGTATGACAATGATAGAAATTGCAGATTTAATCGAAAATTCAGTTAGAAGTTATGCCAATGCTGGTACATTATTAGAAGGAGGAATTGGGTTCCCAACTGGGTTATCATTAAATCATGTAGCTGCACATTATACTCCAAATACTGGTGATAAAGTAGTATTGAAATATGAAGATGTGATGAAAGTTGATATAGGAGTTCATATTAATGGTAGAATTGTTGATTCTGCATTTACTTTCACAATGGATGATAAATATAATAGTTTACTCGAAGCTGTTAAAGATGCCACAAATACCGGAGTTGCGGAAGCAGGTATTGATGTAAGATTAAATGATATTGGGGAAAGAATTCAAGAAACTATGGAAAGTTATGAATTAGAATTAAATGGTAAAAGTTATCCTATCAAATGTATTCAAAATTTAAATGGTCATAATATTTTCCCATACTCTATCCATGGGGATAAATCAGTACCAATAGTTCCTAATGGAGATATGACAAAAATGGAAGAAGGTGAAACCTTTGCAATTGAAACTTTCGGTTCAACAGGTCAAGGGTATGTGATTAGTGAAGGAGAAACTTCTCATTATTCATTAAATGCTGATATGGACGTTGCTCATTTACCAGAATCCGCCAAACTGTTATTTAAAGTAATTAAGGATAATTTTGGAACTTTACCTTGGTGTAGAAGATATTTGGAAAGAATTGTTTCTGATAAATATTTATTACCATTAACACAATTAGTCAGGGCTGGTGTAGTCAATGATTACCCACCATTAGTTGATACTAAAGGATGTTACACAGCACAATTTGAACATACTATTTTATTACATCCTCATAAAAAGGAAGTCGTCAGTAGGGGAGATGATTATTAATATACGTATTTTTTAGGTATTTTTTAGGTATTTTTAAGGTATTTTTTTAGGTATTTGTTTCTTATATTTTTGATAGTGATTTTACAATTATCACAAATCTGCGAAGATAGTATAACAATGTGCGTTGGCACAAATACAATAACACTGAGACCTGTACACGATAATAGACGAAGTTAATATTCGTTTACATTTTCAAAAATATAGGGCTTAAACTTTTTCAGCATTTATAAAATATTAGTATAAATAAATAGGCTTAGATGTCATACCCTCAAAACCGTTGCCAATACGCCCCCAACCTACCCTCAAATTCACACTCACACCTTATTCACACTCACCATCACTTCGCTAACCTCGTTCCTTGCCGCACAGATCACCTACAAATTTCACTCGCACTCCTTTTTGTTTTTCAACGATGGAAGTAACACCAAATATTTTAGAATTTAAAGGTATGTAATATAATGATTGTTAACCCATCAATTTACTAACATTTAGGAAATTTCCTTAAACCTAATACTGAGTACTTAACTTTAACCAATGAATCCAGTGGACCTTTGGCTTTTAAAGTTAAAACCACGGCTCCTAAATTATACTCAGTAAGACCAAATGCTAATATTATTCAAGCTGGGGAATCTGTAAAAATCTCTATCAATTTACAGGCTTTTAGTCAACCATTATCTAAATTCTACAAATGTAAAGATAAATTTTTAATTGTTGCATTACCTTGTAGTAAAGATGCTGACAGTTCCAAAGTTTCTGATTTCTGGAGTAGCTTAGAAAAAGAAAACAAAGCTGCTTTAATCAGTAAGAAGTTAAAAGTCAACTATATAATTGAAAATGAGGCTGATAATATCGAAGAAGAAGAATCCTTAGGTAATGGTAATACCCAAGAACCTGTAGATGAATCCATTGGTAAATCTACTGGTGCTGCCATTGGTGTTGCTGCGGGTGCCGTAGCCGGTGCTGCCAAAGCTACTTCAAAAGCTGCCACCAAAGCCGTTGATTCTGTAAAACCTGTTGAGGATGTTCCTATTACTGAAAAGGCCGCTCCTGAATCCAACGAAGATATTGATTCATACAACCAAATTAATGAATTATCTGAAAAATTAGATAAGACCGAAAGCGAAGATGTCCCACCAACCAAAACTGAAGAACCATTTGGAATCTCATTACCTTTAACTTTTATATTAATGATTTTAGCTTTTATCATTGGTTGGTTGATTTTCTAAGTCGAGGATCTATTTGCTAACTTAGGAGAGCTTGTTTAACTATATACTATGTAATTATATACTTATCAACTATGAAATTATCTACTGCGAAATTCATTACCAGGGAAACTCATGAACCAAGAAGCTCATTAACTCAAAAACTAATCAACTAACAGAAATTTTAAAAGATATATTTAAGAACAAAAAGAAATTACTCACATCTATTATTAAGAACAAACAAAACTAATCTATCTCTAATTTCAAAACTCATAGTAAAGAGTCAACATTTTCTAATCAATAAGTAATCCCCCATTAATACTCATCTTCTAATCTTCTTAATAAATAATCAACTTCAACTTTCTTAGTTAATGGAATTATATAATCCTTATACAATTTAGAGATTATTTTAGGATCAACTTTAGATTGCTTATTTTGACTATATTTAAGACTAGGGTCAGTACCATAACTTTCAGCTTTAATTTCTAATCTTTCCAAGATTTTATCTTCAACAGCTTTATTAGTGATAGATCTTTCAATGCCATCAATATCTTTTTCTTTGATCAATTTGATGTAAAGTTCTTTATCATTTTGAAATTTAGACTCAGCTACAAATTTACCAAAATGAATTCTACGTGAAATTGCTTGTAAACAATCAACATCAGAAGTAGCAACTGAACCTAAATTTTCTTGTTGATCACCTTGTTTACAAGAAACTTGTGGAGTGATGTCTTCAACGTAAAATTTCTTAATTTCTGGATTAACAGTGATTTCACTAGAATAACTAGCTAAGATTTTAGGATACTTAATTGGAGGTAAAATCGTTGGTTTTAAGTCTTTAGGGAAGAAAGGAACTTCATCAGGTGCTTCATATCTTCTAACTTGTGAATGGGTGATTTCTACTTGTAATAAGAACCAATCCAACATAGTCCCATCGAAATTAGTCAAGAACTTTTTAGCTTCATATACCGAGGGGGAAGAGTAAAATTGTGATCTTTCAATAAGGGCAAACACAATTGTTTCTTCCATACGGACTAAAGCTTCACGAATGTTAGCTAAATCAAGAACTGTCTCTGGTTTCATAAAATCCATGTTGGTGGTGAACGGAGCGTAGCGAACTTTGCAGTACCTGAAAAATCGGAACTGTCAACTTGAGGAAAGCGGAACTTGCGTATCTCAACAATACGGGGCTACGTATCTGTAACGGAATACAAAAAAGGGGGGAAGAGAATTGAGAGTAGACTTCGTTAATATCGTGAATTTATACTATCATAAAATAACAGAAATACTGTTATGAATCATGGGTGTGGAATATCGTGTAAGAATTCAATATGTTTGGGATAATGAAGTCTTCAAATTATGTGGAATATTCATAACCAGGAGGATTATTGAAAGTAACGGAAATGTGAACATTCTAAATTATTACAGATAACAATTAACCCGGGTTCATCATTTTAGATAAGACTCCGAATCTTGAATAAATTTATCTCGAATATATTTATGGTTGGAAAAATGAGATGAGGCTACTTACTCAATTTCCCCATACTTTTGAACTTCCCGTCTTGCAAAGTCAGTTAAAAGAGCATTGTCTTCTTCTTCTATTTGTTTCAATTTCTCCAGGTCTTGAATATTGGACCTCCTATGTAAAAGTAACTTTCTCATGGATGAGAACCTCGAAGGTAATTCACCTTCTATATTATAATTATTCTGTAATTCTGCCATTAACCGTAAATTCTGTAATTGTGCTGCATGTTTCTCTTGAGCAGATTTATCAAATGCTAGTATCAATTGAATTGTTGTGGTTATACCCATAACCACTAATACTCCCATTAATATTTTCACTTTATTTTTTTCAAATTCTTCTCTTGTAGGGGGTTTACGGTTATATTTCATTTTATAATAATCTTCCCAAGTAGAAGCTTTCCAAAATTGTTCATCATTTTGGAAATCATATTTCTTCCTATGTGCATTTGCCATTCTATATGCATCAAATGATGATGCAGTGCTATTATATTGATATCCTTCAAAGTTAGTAGTGACACTCCTACCATAAGCCAATCTACGTCTAGGATCCTTCAAAATATCATAAGCTTGTTGAACTAAATCAAAACGTGATCTTTTGACTTCATTACTCATTAATTGACCTTGTTCGTTATGAATGTCTGCATTATAACTAATATCAGGATGATATATCTTTAAATACTTATTATAAATAGGTTTTATAAGTGAATTAAATTGTTTGGGTGAAAGATTGAAATCCAGATTTGCCAACAGGAATATTTCCTGCGGTGTAGGGTTCTTATTTTTAGGCCATGGGTGAAGATTATGACGATTATGAAAGTCTTTTATGTTGCTTAATGTGGCATAGGTCCTTTTGATCCTTAACATTTCGCATTTGTGGGTCCGGATCTGCGTTTCCTTATGTACACCATGAGCACTATAAAATGAGTTGGCGAAAATACGAACTTCGGCAATCCTTCGGACAAATACAATGGTTATTATTCCTATTTGTGTTCATTAAGATCGACATTGAACTGTATACCGTTGTACTGTATAAAATAAAAATGCATATATTAAATAAAAAGAATGTTACCTATCACATTAGCTTCCATTTCTTATAAAGAAGCAATCAAATTGGCAGGTTGGTTTTCATCATTAACTCTGATAGGTTTTCCTAATTTATAAATCTTTTGAATAAATCCCTTACCGTCCAATACAACCAAATCAGCATCACAACCAGGATTTAAGAATCCCTTTTCATTTTGTAAATGAATGGATCTAGCAGCATTATTAGTAACTGTTTTTATAGCTTGAGCTAATGTTATATCAGTCCATCTGATTAAATTCCTTACACATTGAATAAGTGAAGTACCAGAACCGGCTAATGTTTTTGTACCTTCTAAACATAATCTGAAACCATCTTTAGCGATATTCCTTTTATCCCATTTATAAACTCCATCAGGTAATCCAAACATGAAAATAGCATCAGTTACAAGAACACATTTTTCAGGATGTGACTTATAAGCTAATGAAGCCATTGATGGATCAACATGTACCCCATCACATATCATACCAAAAAATGGTGTATTATTTGGTACAGGAGTATTAATTAACCCTAAAACTCCTGGATCTCTATGATGAGGTTGTGGCATAGCGTTATATAAATGTGTAATCATTGAAGCACCTTGGTCAATGGCTTTTATACCAGTTTCATAATCAGCATTAGTATGACCAATTGAGAATACTACATTTTTCAGTTTTAAGTATGGGATGATATCCAAAACTCCAGGAATTTCTGGAGCTGCAGTAACAATGGTAACATTATTTAATAAGTTATCACTACCTGCATATACTTGATCAATTTTAGCAGTACCATCCTTAGCATCAACAAAAGTTTCTGTTGGATGACATCCTTTCTTTAAAAGACTAATAAAGGGTCCTTCACAATGTGCCCCTAAAGAGTCTGTCATATGGTCAAGTCTAGATTTACCCAAGATTGGTAAGACCTTTTGATACACTTCAGGGAAGTTTGAAGTAATTGTAGGACATACACCAGTAACCCCAGTTTCTAAAAACTTGGTCATTACATCTTGATAAAACCTTTTATAATCATTAATTTCTTCTACGGTACTATCACCATTTAAATTGGAAAAATTCAATCCGAAAAATCCATTGTTTTGAATATCAATCAACCCTGGTGAAAGGTATTGACCATTAAGATCAATGACTTGGGTATTTTTTTCATCTTTAGGGTTTTCAATGATTTTTCCAGTATCGTTATCAATAAATAAGTCTGTATTGAAATAAGTTATACCATTATCGATTAAATGACAATTAGTGAATCTTGTATACATAATGTGAGATGTGATGAATAATAAATTTATGGATGTTTAAGCTTTTATAACCACTTGAAATGTTTTAAAACTTATTTGGGCACCTGTTGTATTTATGTACTGCTTATCTAACATTTCTCAGATGATGTTACATTTTCTCCATGTTGCATTTCTCGCGGATGAGACATAAGTATCATCCTATATAAGTGCAAAACATTCCTAGCAATTTTTTCATTCAAATAACTCAATTCAATAATACTTAAATATGAGACAAGCAAGATTTTCAAATGGTCAAGATGCTGCAGCTTATGTTGCTCAATATATTGTAACGAAAATTAATGATTTTAAACCAACTTATAATAAACCCTTTGTTATGGGTTTACCAACAGGATCATCACCAGAAGGTATTTACAAGAAATTAATTGAATATCATCAAAATGGTTTAGTTAGTTTCAAAAATGTTGTTACTTTCAATATGGATGAATATATTGGTTTACAACCTTCAAATGATCAAAGTTATCATTATTTCATGTATAATAAATTTTTCAATCATATTGACATACCAAGAGAGAACATTAATATATTAAATGGATTAGCAAGTGATTTAGATGCAGAATGTGCTAGATATGAAACTAAAATTGCTCAATTTGGTAGAATTCATTTATTTTTAGGTGGTATGGGTATTGAAGGACACTTAGCATTTAATGAAAGTGGCTCAACTAGAGATAGTAAAACTAGAAAAATTACTTTAGTAAAATCCACAATTGAAGCTAATTCTAGATTTTTCAACAATGACTTATCAAAAGTTCCAAAATATGCTTTAAGTGTTGGAATTTCTACCATCTTAGATAATTCTGATGAAATTATAGTTATCGTCTTAGGTAAATCCAAACAATTTGCTTTAGACAAAACACTTAACGGAGAGATGAGTGGAAAATATCCAAGTTCATGGTTACAAGATCATAAGAATGTTTTAATAGTTAGTGATTTTGATGCAGTTAAAAGTAAACTTTAAGCGAAAGTTAACAATACCCTCGTTTAGTTAATATAAAAGAAAATTATATCATAAATTATGTACAACCTTTTACCTAACTCGTAGTTACATCTTCGATGTGGGATTACTTCCCCAGCCCCTAATGCCATAACAAATTCCTGCATGCCTTATCTGTGCGAAAATCCATGTTGCATTTGCTTATCGGCCATAAAATACACCACCTTATAATACATTAGGTGATAATTGTGTGCCATAACAATAAGACTCCTATTGCCTGTATACTCTGACACCACAAAATCCACCACAAAACCAAATCACCCCGTAACATTTCTTGCCTTGAAGTAACCTCTAAAACTGTCGTGTGCAGTAACGTTACATCAAAGTGCGAAATGAAACCTATATGCATTTCGTTGTAACAAAAAATACTACGCAAATTGTAAATTTATATATAGGCGTGAATAGGCATATTTAGATAGTTAGCAGACATTATAAACCCCCAACTTGCCCACTGCGTAGTATACCACCTTACAAATTCACTTTATAGTACCATACCATATGATGATAACAAACGAGATAATACCAATCATTTCATTGAAAACTGACATTGAAAATATAGTTCCGGATGAAGAGATCTTTGATGAATATGAAGATATAAATACAAATTCCGATGATGTAGATGAATTTTCTGAAATATTACAAAAGTTTAATGGTCAATTAAGACCAAAGGATATTAAATCCTATTCCGATGGATTTTTAGATGATTTAAATGAATCTTTAAATGAAAGTTCACTTTCTATGTTGCCCAACTTCAATATTCTGCCTACAGGAGATGAATGTGGTAAATTTTTAGTTATAGATTTGGGGGGATCAACTTTAAGAATTGCAATTATTGAAATCACTCCAAAGTCATCTGACGGAGTTGATGATAGAGCTAACCGTGTTAAAATTATCATAGAACAAAAATGGATAGTCGCAAATAATGATAAAACAATGGATGATAAGTTTTTCAAATTAATTGGAAGTAAAATGCTTGAAACTATAAACTTACAAAATGTAATTAAACGTGATGAAACTATTAATGTAGGTATAACCTGGTCATTCCCACTTGAAACACTTTCTCATAACTCAGGGTTATTGACAAATGTTGGGAAAGGATGGGTTGTAGCACCTGAAATTTATAATCAAGATTTGAAAGTAATTTTAGAAAAATCAGTTGCTAAGAATTTTGATTTGAATGTTAAGGTTCAAGCCATTATAAATGATTCATTAGCAGTTTATGCAGCTGGATCTTTCTTATCATCAGATTTAAAACTTGCAATGGTTTTAGGTACTGGGTTTAATGTTTGTTGTTCATTAAAGACCAATAAGTTACCAGAACAAAAGACCCTTAAACAAAAGGCAGTCTTGATTAATAGTGAAACTTCATTATTTGGTAGAAATTTATTACCATTAGCCAATGAGTTTGATTATGATATCGATCATAGATTTGATATTGATCTGATTTTCAAATGTCATATGAGATTAGATCCTAAAGATAATACCATCTTCCAACCATCAGAATTAATGACAAGTGGAAGATACTTACCAGAATTAACCAGATTATCAATTTTAAAATTAATGGAACAGGGAGAATTGTTCAGTAATATAAAGGTTCCTAATAGTAATAAACTTTTCATTAAATATGATGGATTCTCTAATGAATTATTATGTTTAATACTGGAAAATATCGTTTCAATGGATCTTATAAAACAACAATTTATACTGGAATTTGGACCTATTTTTAATAATGTCAAGATTCCAGATTTGGTTAAAATTCAAAAATTAATTGTAAGTATTATAGAAAGAGCAAGTTACATAGTATCACTAGTAATTGTTTCCTTTATTAAATTATTGAGACAACATAATAATGAAGTTTTCCCAAGTAAGAAATTGGTCATTGGATATGTTGGATCTATTCTTGTTTACTTCAATAGTTACAGAGATCAAATATTGAAGTTAGTTAATGATGATGAATTTATTAAAAGTTTAGGAATTGATGTGGAGTTAATGTCAATTGACAATAGTTCAATTGTAGGTGCTGCCATTGGTGCGGCTTATTATGCATAAGACTGGTTCGTTCTGCTAGGCAGGTAAAATATATAAATATTTGAATGGTTTTCTATTTTTTCTCTACTTATTTGTAAACCTCCTTTTTGTTTCTTTCTGTGTTATTATGTTTTGTAAAGTCCTATCTTACTTGACTGGGTGTATATGGACTGGTTCTATTTTCTTACTGTCGCGATGCCATGTTCAACCTAAAAAGGTTCCTAAGTTATTCACATCCCCTATGCAATTTAAATAAAATCCCAATCAAACGTACCAGAGACATTGGTATTATAGCTCATATAGATGCTGGTAAAACTACCACTACTGAAAGAATGTTATTCTTCAGCGGAAAAACCAATCGAATTGGTAACGTTGATCAAGGTGATACAGTTACTGATTATTTACAAAGTGAACGTGAAAGAGGTATAACTATTCAACTGGCGGCAATCACAATTCCTTGGAATGGTCATAAGGTCAATATTATTGATACTCCAGGCCATGCTGATTTTACTTTCGAAGTAATACGTTCTTTAAGAGTTCTTGATGGTGCTGTTACTATTTTAGATGCGGTTGAAGGTGTTGAAGCACAAACTGAAAAAGTATGGAAACAAGCTCAAGAATTGAATATCCCAAAATTGGCCTTTATTAATAAAATGGATCGTGATGGTTCTGATTTTAATCGAACTGTGAAGGAAATTATCATTAAGTTACAAACTAGAGTAGTTATTTGTACCTTACCATATTTTGAGATACAAGACAATTTACCGAGGTTTAAAGGGGTAATAGATGTTTTAAACAAGAAGGTTTTAATGTGGGACCTTGATAATGATTCTAATGGTAAAACAGTTCAAGTGATTGAACCTAATGATGATGTCTTGGATATGATTAGACAAAGTCGTGAATCTATGATAGAAGTATTAGGTGAATTCAATGAAGAAATCATTGATTCTTTTCTTGAAAATGATGAAGATTGTATGGCTATACCATCAGATTTGATTATTAAAGCTATTCGTCAAACTTGTATATCTAATCACGTGACACCAGTATTTTGTGGATCAGCTTTTAAAAATATCGGAGTTCAACCATTAATGGATGGTGTGACATTATATTTACCATCACCACTTGAAACCAAGATTCCAGAGATAAAGTCTACCAGTAAAAGAAAAACCAAACAAAAGAAAGATCATGAGATTACTGCTAAAATGGATCCGGTTAAAGGTTTAATAATCGACAAAAAACCTAATCTTAGTGTAGCATTAGCGTTTAAAGTTATAACCGATAAAATTAGAGGGGTCATGACTTTTTTCAGAGTTTATAGTGGTAGTATAAATGCCAATACTAAATTTATTAATACTAGAACTGGAGAAAGTTATTTATTAAGAAATTTACTATTAATGCATGGAGATGAACCTATATCCGTGTCACAAATAACATCAGGAAATATTGGTGTCATTGCAGGAAATGAAGAGATAATTACTGGGGATACTTTAGTATCTTATGGACCTGGTAAAGGTAGTAATGATATGGATTTATCCTTATTACCAATTGAAATACCACCACCTTTATTCAATACTTCGATTATACCATTAACTGCTGGGGATGAAAGATATATGAATGAATGTATAGCATCATTGGTTAGAGAAGATCCTTCACTTCATGTACAAGTTGATGAGGAATTAGGACAAACCATTTTGAGTGGGATGGGTGAATTACATTTAGATATCATCAAGGATAGGTTAATTAGAGATATGGGTGCAAAAGTAAAGTTCACTGATGTAGCAGTGTCATATAAAGAAACATTAACATCACCTAGTAGAACTATAAGATTACACGATGAAGAAATACCCGAAATGTTTATTGAAATTGAATTAGACTCATTTGAAGGAAGTGCTACAGAATCAACGTTTCACGAAGAAGAAGGAAGTGAGTTACTTGATGATAATAATATTATAATCTTAGAACCATCTGCCACCCCACAAACATTTTTCGCAGCCATTGAAGAAAGAAGATGGAAGCTGGAAATGAGTATTGATCAATTATATGAAACTATGGTTCAAGGATTAAGTGTTGGATTAACCATAGGAGGACCAATTATTGGGTTATCACTTCATTCAATAGTGGTAAGGATCAAAGCATGGAATTACCCTATTGAAGATAAGACTAATCATAAATTCAAATTCTTAGATTTAAGTAGAAGAGTACTTTCTAAAGCAATAGAATCAGTACTGACCAATGAATTCACATTATTAGAACCAATAATGGAGACTAGAGTTTATTTATCGTCTGATAAGTTAGGAGATGTTACACACGATTTGACCACAAGATGCGAAGCAGTAATCTTATCTATTGATGATGAAACTACAGAAAACTTAGAATTGGCAACTTGGGCTATAAAAGAAGCATCAAAGGTTTATTTACCTGATAATAATCTTAGTAAGGAAGTTGATGAAGAAATCAAGAATAAAAAGATAATTGTAGCTCATACACCATTAAGAGAAATGATTGGATATTTGAAAAAATTAAGATCAATTACCAAAGGTAGAAGTACATTTGATATGACATATTTAGGGATGAGAAGAACTAATAAGGGGAGAATGAATTCAATTTTAAAGAGTTTATAAGTAGCTTGTATATAATAAATAGACGGTGCGAATTAGACGGAGAGTGGCTGGAGCGCTGGAGCGATTTTCTAGTTCCAATTCTGGTATAATTCCCTGGTACGATCCTAAAGTGCGATCTCCACCAGTTTGCGATCACAAGCACAAATTAGGTGATATAAATGACTGAACATAATATACATATTAAGCCTAGTATTATTACTAGTGATGACAAAATTGAAGTAGATACCAACCCAATTGATTCTAGAGTAGACCAAACCGCTCATAAGATTGGTGAATCAGATGTAGTAGGTGATCTTAAAGTAGATGAAGAACTCAGTACTTCATCGTCAAATTCATCATTTGTTCCAATTGATAAAGTTGTGTTTGATGCTGTCCAAGTTATTGATGAGTCTAAAACATTCAATAAGAAGATCATTGATTATATTGAATCTACTTCTCCTGTCGGTACTATTGGTAACAATTATCATATTGTATCAGTCTTTGGATCACAACTGACGGGGAAATCAACACTTTTAAATAACTTGTTTAATACCAATTTTGATGTTATGGATGAAACTAAAAGACAACAAACCACAAAAGGGATCTGGTTAGCATATTCTCCTGCAATCAATTGTTCTAAACCCCAAGAAAGTCGTAAACAGAGTAATATCTTCGTTATGGATGTTGAGGGTACTGATGGAAGAGAAAGAGGTGAAGATCAAGATTTTGAAAGAAAATCGGCTTTATTTGCTTTAAGTACAAGTGAAGTATTGATTATTAATATTTGGGAACATCAAATTGGGTTATATCAAGGAGCTAATTTAGGACTTTTGAAAACGGTTTTCGAAGTGAATTTATCACTTTTTGGTAAAAATAAATTGAATGATGATGATCATAAAGTTTTACTCTTATTTGTTATTAGAGATCATGTTGGTGTAACTCCTATTGAGAATTTAGCTGACACCGTTAAATCAGATTTAATTAAAATGTGGGATGATTTAAATAAACCAAATGAATTGGTTCATTTGAAATTTGATGATTTCTTCGATATTAAATTCCATACTTTAAGTCATAAGATATTACAGAATGAAAACTTTATTAATGATATAAAACTTTTAGGGAATAAATTCATTGATAAGGATGAATATTGGAAACCAAATTATCATCATAATATTCCTATTGATGGATGGACTCTTTATGCATCTAATTGTTGGGATCAAATTGATTCCAATCAAGATTTGGATTTACCCACTCAACAAATCTTGGTTGCTAAGTTTAAATGTGATGAGATATTGAATACTCTTTATCAAGAGTTTTTAAACAAATACGATGAAGTCTTATTATCTAAAGTTGAAGATGATGTTGATCATAAAGAAGTTGGATTTTTCATGAAAGATTTAAAATCTGATTTCCTTTTACAATTTGAGATGTTAGCTTCTAAATATAATCCTTCAGTTTATGAAACTAAATATGAGTTATTAAATGAAAAGATTTTAAGTAAATATAGTGAATTATTTAACTTATATGGTAAGAAAATCAGCAGTAAGATTTTAAAGAAATTCAAGAATGATTTAGAGACTAATAGTGATGAGAAGTTCATTGATAAAGTTACAAGATTGAGAAAAGATAGTATTACACAATTAACAAGTACATTATTATTAATATCATTAGGAGAATTAACAGGTAGTTTTGAAAAAGATTTAAATACTGAACTTGAAGAAATTGTTTCAAAACAACAAGTAATTGAATTGAATAGTATAGTCAGTAAACTCGTTAAGAAATTAACCACACAATTAAACAAATTAATAACATTTGAAATCAATGATATTAAACCGGATTCATGGGATAAAATAGAAATTGGATTTAAAGGATTAATTAAGACTTTATTAACTCCTTATACAATTGAAGAAGGATATGATTTCGGGTTAGGTAATGATAAAGATACAACTGAAGAAGCTATTGATACATTTAAGTTTAAAGCATGGGTTAAATTTTATCAATCTATAAAGAAGAACCTTTCAAAAGAGAGTATTCTTAATATCCTTAAAGAAAGATTTGAAACTAAATTTAGATATGATGAGAATGGTGTACCTAAATTATATACCAACGAATTTGAGTTGGAGCAATCATTCAATGAAGCCAAAGTGTTTGCGTTACATGTATTACCACAATTAACCATCATAGAATTATCAGATTCCAGTGAAATCATTCCTGAGTATGATATTTTCAATAAGAAATTGAGTATTAAATATGATGAAAATTATATCATTGAAGATGAAGATGAAGAAGAAGATGCTAATAAATTCTCCCATATAATTAGTGAGAGTGAAAAGAGTGAAATCTTGAATAAATTCAAACGTGAAGTAGATGCTAGATACGTCGAAACAAAGAGATCAATTATTCAACATGTGACATCAATACCTTATTATATTTATATTATAATTGTTGTGTTAGGATGGAATGAGTTCTTAGCAGTTATAAGAAGTCCTATATTCTTTACCTTAGCACTTTTATTAGGTGGTGCCACATATGTAATGTATCAACTTAATTTAATCAAACCCGCAATGGTAGTAGCACAAAGAATGGTTGACGAGTCAGTGGTTTTAGCTAAACAGAAATTGAAGGAATTCTTAATTGATGATCATGAACTTCATGGAAGAAACTTGAATAAAATTAATGGTGAAGATAAAGGCAGTAAAGAAAGAATCACTGAAGAAATTGAGTTGGATGATTTGAACAACAGTTCTAATTAAGACGTATAGCTTAACCTCACCTTTAAAAACGTTTATAATACTTAACAGTGTATTTATTAATGTACTTGCAATAATACATCATAATCTATACATACCCAGACGCATAACTAACACTACTATCAAAATAACTCTTAGCTTTGTTACTTTGACTATACCCTATCCATTTAAACCCATTATCCCAACCCCCATTTTCAAGTAACTTTAAAACAACCCAAATTGGCTTTTCTCCACAAATTGTATTACCAGTATATCCAATATATTCATGCCAATTATCAGCATTAACAGTCTGGGCAAGCGACATTGCCAATTTATCTAAATTCTCTATAGATCTATATATAGGTAACTTGATTTTACTAATAGATGAAAGTGTAGTTAAGTCCGGTTGGGATTTAAGAAATTGTTCACCTTGATTTAATTTCTTATCAGATTCAAGCACTTTTACATCAATATCATTCGGATAATATTCAGTGTAGCCAAATCTAGAACCCCAATGACAAAAATCAGAACTTATAACAAATGCATTGGTTTTATCTTGAAAATAAGGTGATAAAGTATCAACCACTTGATCCACGGAATTCTCATCAATTGAACTGATCATTATTGGAATTATCTTAACTTTATCAAAACTATTTGTTTCTTCAAGTCTATAAGCAATATAAGGACAATGCATTTCAAAAGAATGTTCATCTTGATCCGTGTCTAAAGACATGAATTTGAACTTGCTTGATTTATTCAATTCTTTACAAACATCAACATCGACTTTTAAGTCTCCTAAAGGTGTTTCATAACTATCATATTTACTTATCATCACATGATTTCTGAAATAAACATGATGGGAAGGTCCTAAAATGAATATTCTTTTAATGTTAGTTAAGTCAAACACACTGAATGTTTCTCCTAACCGTTTGGAACTATAAGTATACCCAGCATGAGGACCAATTAAGATCCTAGTACCTGGTATTACGCTACGGGTTAAAGTAGCTTGAATTTGTGATGTTAAAGAGGACTTATTGGCCGAGTACCACGACCCTGAATGAGTAGCTGGTCTTTGCATCCCTTATAAAATGAGGTCGCATTATGTGAGGAATTTTATGGTCATGAATGACAATAAATTATATAATATATTAACTACTAAAAGCATTAAATAATTCGAAAATGAATAACATCTAAGCTAACAATTCGTTCATATCACATCCAGTGACTGAGGATCTTTTGATTGGTTCAATTTAGCAAATGTTTTAAATTACTTCTTAGTGATTTCAATGGTCCATTGATTTTGTAAAGCAACTTCTCCATCAAGTTGATAAGTACTGGTCATTGGAGTTTTACCTCTTAAGAAGTATCCAGAAGGAGTTTTATCTTTTGGACATTCAAACACATAAGGCTCGTCCCTTGGTTCAAAGTCTCCTAAAACATGAACTGTCCTTTTAACAGTAACACCTGCTTTTACAGCTGATAAAGTATAAGTGAAATTCTTCAATGGCTTAAAAACTTGGAAATGGATACTGGTTTGGTATTCAGTACCTTCAGGAAGTTGTAAGAAAATTTCTTCTGCTCCGTAAACCTTGACTACAATTGGTTCTTCTTGTCCATCAACTTGGACAACATTTTGAATGATTCTAAAGTCTGTGTGGTCTCCGTATTTACTACTCATAATTGATGTGCTGTTACTGTTAAACTTACATAACAATGGGAATTGGTTTGTTTATATAAGTTTGGAATTTCATCTACCGAGGCACCGTATAAAACGAATTGTGGGGCACCCGATTGACCCTCGTTATGTAAGCTCGATAAAGTTAATCCGTTTCCTAATTGGGATGGTTGCGTCTGGCCAACCGTTGTTTTAAGTCTGGGGAACAAAACCCCACGGCATTAGTTCCACATATGAAATTAAGGTAGCAATTTACATTTAGACCTCTATTGTAGCAATATTTAACTTTTGTTTAAGTCCGTTAAGTTTTTAGTTTGTTTTTAGTTTGCAACTATCTCTGAATAACTGGCAGTACCACGGCGTGAATATAGGTTTTCACACTACGATGTGAGTACCGGTATTAGAATTACGGCAAATGAGCTATTACGGTCTACAATTACTACTGCATGCAAATATTACGGTGTGCAAATACTCGGTATGATATTGACACGGGTTTCAATTGAATTGTTATGAAAGTAAACATATCGTTAAACGTCAACAAGAATAATGAACTGATTCTTCAGTACTCGGTAGTAAGTTTGTGACACTGGTCCCACATTGAGGCGCGGATGTACTTGATTTTGCAGCCAAAATACTCGGTTGATATTTCTTGCCCACCGTACTTATACAAGGCTTTTATCATTACGACCAGTTTAAGACGAGTAGAGAAAATTTGTTGATTTATGTTACATTTTGCTATATTAAACTTTTAAATCTTATTAGGCAAATTTAAAAGACCCAAATTGACCTGTCATTAGATTCAGAACTGTTCTTCAGCTATTCGAAATATGAACTCAATCCAATGCTTTTTCACAAAGTTGCCAATATTTCAGACTAATCACTCATATATTTATTTCAAACAAGTAAACGATTATGATTAATCTTCTTGATTTTTGTCACGCTCCATGAATACTTGATGAACACTCCAGTGACTCAATAAAATAAAATATTAATGCCATAAATATATATATATATTCCATGGTTTTTAACTGTAAAACTAGAAAAACGTTTCTGATTGAACCATATAACGCATACCTCTTGGCGTTTCCAAATCTTGATGAGGGGATTCTAACATCCTAAAATACTCAAGATGTTTAGGAAGTTTAAGTGCATGATTATAAAATTCAAGATCCAAATATCTAAGTGATTCAGGAAAGTCAATTGGCTCTAATACCTTATATCTGAACCTGAAAAAAATTAGACCTTCATTCAACCTTATAAAGGGAAAAGCTGGTGGTTCATCGTCGTCTCCAGAGAAATTGTCAATTAAACACAGCACAAGGTTGGGTGGGAGTTCTAAAGCTGTTGGTTCCTCAACTACTAGTTCTAGGTTTTTCAAATTCACGAGCTGCTTAAGGAAATTGAAATCCAGTCGCTTGACTTTGATGTCTAATTTAGTCAACGCTTCTGGTAGCTGTAAATCGCTTATCAAAACGTTATGAATCTTGAGCTCCCTAAGATGCACATATTTACTAAAATCGTATTTATCCATCTTTCCATCGAGTCTCTTGAACCATTCGACTACTTCATCAATGTCCTGCTCTGGACGCATAACGAATCTTTTCAAATATAAAGGTAAAGCAGTTTCATCGAAGTAGAATGGAATCAAGGTTTCTGATCCTAGGTACCCACAAATTTCAATTTCTAAGTCTTCTACCGTTTTTAATGGTCGTAAGTCAGACACTTGGAAGAACAGATCTTTATTTGTAATACATAGAAACTGAAGTCTTTGCATATTAATGAGTGATAGCTCACTCATATCTTCAGATCTTTCAACATAGTCCAAGGAAAGCTTCAAGTCCTCAATATTCTTGAGTTTCTTAAAGTTTTTGATATCAATTTCAACTTTTCTACATGTTATAGTTAATGATTTGACATTGGGTACTAACCAGTCTTCAATAAGGTCCCAACTTACATGATCAGTGTCTAAGGTAATTGTATTGACATTTTTTCCAATTTTTATATTTTTGATTTCAGATAGCAGGTGCACTTGAACATCAAGGTGAGTTGTAAATTCTGACGCATATGTGTTTGTTTGCATTAAATATTCAATATTGTACTGGCTCAAATCTATGTCTGGCATATCCCAAATGTTTTCACCGAATCTTATTTTATAGTGGGTCAAGATATGAGAGCTACTGGCATGCATGTTAGCAAAAGCCGTGCCTTGGGGAAAGTATATTGCAATTGACCTATCAGTGGGGTAAAAGGGAGGGCCCTTATGAAAGTCTACGAATTCTATGTTTTGCTTAAAGTGCCTTGTTTTTGGGTCTTGAGGATCAATTGAATTACTGGAATAATTGCCAATCATTAACATTTCCGGAATTATTTCATATATTCCCACTTCCTTGTTTACACCATATACGGCATTGTAAGTCTGTTTGGGTAGGTAGGAAAGAATAATTTCCACTACGTCATTGGGTAGATTCATTAGGATCTTTTACTCTATCGCGAACTTTATAAGCATGTCGATAATATCGAACAATCTAATGCGGCTCAAATATCTAATTGGTTTTACGAAAAGGTGAATTGAGTGGTAATAATATATTATTAGTTTAAAATAGTGATATCTGTTATAACCTTCATTTTGACTATTTTACCTATAAAATCAATACCTATAAAACACCTATAAAGCACCTATAAAACACCTATAAAAAACCCATGAATACCTAACAAAAGGTTCATACCTATAGAATCAACGACGCTTCTTATAAGGAAAATCTTCCTCTTCAAATAAAAGTCCAAAGTACGAATCTACATGTCGCATCTTTATTGCATCCTCGTTAACTTTACATTCAAATAAAAACAAACACTGTAAATCTGGCAACTTACTAAAGTCAAATGACGTTACATCAAAATTATAAAGCTTAAGGGCCCTTAATGACTGATACTTCAAAAGGAAATCGAGATTTTGCTTCTTTCTACTGCAAACATTCTGCATTTTGAGACTCACTAGTTGATTATTCAATGAAAACTTAGTACCATAATAAAAAATTTCTAAACACCTAAGACTCTCAGGAAATATTATTGGATTTTCTACGTGATATTCTAATCGTAAGGACTCAAGACCCTCATTTAAGATCAATGTTTCGAACGGTTGTACGGGTTTTGTCATATATAAGTTTGGCACAATCACACATTGCACAAGGTTAGGGGGAAGTGAAAAATAATTTGGTAGTTCAAGGTTCAATTTCAAGGTTCTTAAATTATCAGCATTTAGAATATTCAAATCTGATTCCGCCTTAAGATCTAAATTAATCAATGACAGAGGTAACTTTAGTTCGTGTGCTGTTAAGTTATGGAATGTCAAGTCTGTTAGGCTAGTGAAGTTACTAAAATCAAATTTTGTTGCATTCTTACCCCTTCGTTTCCACCAGGTATACTTACATTCCCTAGCAACCTCTTCACATTGAATAATTAATCGCTTCAACCCTTTTGGTAAAAACCTTTCCTCGAACTCTAATGGCGACTTAACAAAACCTATGTCCAGAAGGATAATCTCCAAATCTTCTAGGGTTTGAGATGCCTCTAGGTTCAAATAATCAAAAGGAACGACACCAGTATCAATGGCGTAACTGAATGATAACCTTTTAACATTAATATTAGACACATCAAATGGTTCGTCGTCTTCAAAATCACCTATGTCAAATTTTAGGTCGTCAATATGTTCAAGTAATTTGCTTGCTCTCAAGTGAAATAATTCAGGGGACCCATTAACAATAGTAACAGCCTTGACGCGTGGCGGTAACCACTCCTTTATACGTCTCCAAGGAACACCCTCATTAGTTGATGTATCGATCTCAACACTATTGAAAGACTTGCCAATTTTAAAATTCGTAAGAGGTTCATCCTGCAATTTTAAACGAAGATGGATTGTTACATCTCCAGCTTCTTCATAACGATCCAGTAAATATTCTATTGTGTAACTCTTCAAAAATTTTGGGGAAAGTTCTTTAAAAGTCTGTTTTTCACTATCCAGAAGTACCAGATTCTCATCATTGGGATCTTTATCATAAATTTTACATTTATAAAAACTTAGAATGTCAGGGATGTCAAGTTCTGCAAACAAAAATGTTGCCTTATCGCATATAAATGTCACTGACCTGTTGTCAGGAATATATGGAGGGCTTTTGTGAAACCAGACAAGGTCATACATGTTATTCACGAATCTGGTATTAGGGGATTCTGTTTTCAAAACCAGTTTAACCAGTGTAGGATCAATTTGCATAAATTCGGGGATTTTATCATATGCAGTTAAGTGTTCTTGTATTCCGTATACCGCATTATAGGTTTGTTTAGGCAAGTATCCAAGGATCTTATCTACAATAATATCTGGAAGATCAAGTCCATTTTCTTTTAACGGCTTAAAAGATTTTAGGCTTTCTTCATAGAAATTTCTAACATTTCTTTCATCTGGTCTCATTTTAATTTTTTGCACCAGCGTTCAAGGGCTTTTATATACCTTGAGTGGCTGGGGGTGGTGAGACACGCGTGGTATACCTTAACCTAAAATCGGCTAATAGGTTATTTGATAATCCTCTACTTAACACAAGTTTTTCAAGCCTTTGAATTTATGTTTTTGTGATGTTTTCAATGGAGATACTTGATCTAGAGACTTTTTACTTCAGGAATCATCACATGATCTATGGTTGCATAATTTGTGTTTCACCACATTTTAGATCTCATTCTATGGCATAATAAAAGGATTTGTAGGAATTGCTAAAAAGTTTTCAAAGCCACCATTATCTATTTTATATATTCATTTTTTTTGAAAAAAGTATGTTTGTATACATAAAAGCTTATTCATTATACCATAAGGAGTAAATTAATTGGTTGCAAAAATTTAAGCGCGTCGCGGTTGTTCATGTATAGCCATGTTGCAAATGATACTCCCAGACTAAGCATCCATAATTTTTTTAGGACCTGAAAAATTCTACCATATCTCCATCTACATGTTTCTCCATCATATTGATCCGATCATCATTGACTCTACAATCATATAACTGCAAATATTGTAAATTTTCAATGTTATCAAAATGGAAACACCTGAAGTTCATACTGTATATGACAAGTGCTTTCAATGAGCTACCTAAATTGAAATGGGGCTCAAAATCCCCTTTATAGTCAAATAATGATAAGTATTTTAACTTGGCTGGGGTTTGTAAAGTTTTCAACTGACATTCTATCAATTCAAGATATTCAAGATTTTGTGGGAGATCAAAAGGAAACTGGTATAAACGTAAATACATATATTTGAGGTTTGGGGGAAATTTTATTGGATTTAGTAATTTTGCATCTATAGATAGTATTTCGAGGTTATCATTAAGTTCTATAGTATCAATACTTCCAGCAGATTCAATCTTTAAATTAACCAAGTTGGGTGGTAATTGAATGTTATTGGCATTTCTTATACATAATTCTAATGATTTCAAGTTTGAAAATTTTGTAATATTGAAATTTTGGATGGATACGTTAAGGGATAAATCTATCAAAGATTGTGGAAGTTTTATATTACATGGTCCTTCATATTCAAATGATAATTTCCTAAGTTTAGAGAATTCAGTGAAATCAAAAGATGTATTGAATTCTTCTCTTCTCAAGGCTACACCCTTGAGAGATAATGCTTCCAACCGTTTAGGTATTGTCCTTTCATCACAATGTAAAACCAGAAGTGTACTGTTTATATTAACTTCATTCAAAGTATCAGGCACTTTTAGTTTGAGTACGATATCATCTAAAGGTTCCTTCGTTGTGATTGCAAGACTGAGAATTTTCAAGTTAGAATTAGAAAGATCAGGCAACTCGTTTATATTAGGAACACTTAACAGCAATAATCTTAGATTTTTAATGGCATCATTCAATTTGAATCCTTTCAAATCAAAACCATATAATGAAAGGGTTTCAATTTTCGACGATAGCCAATTATTTACAACATCCCAGTTCATTTTGTTGTCGTTATTAGATTTTGGTATTTGATATACAACATCCCAGACCATTTTATCGTCGTTATTAGATTTTGGTATTTGGTATAGTGAGACCGCATCAACATATGAACCCATATTAACCTCTTTAAGGCCATTCTCATCCTCTAGTCTAACAAAATAATGAGTTGATAACCCCGAAGCGTTAGTATTATCTCTTAAATAATATATTTCATACTGTTTAGGGTCTATATGTGATAACCCAACAGTAGAATCAGCATAAAAATAATTGATTTTTATTCTATATGATGAGATAACGTCTGGAATAGTGTTAAGGGCCTTTAAAAATTCTCTAGAATTTCGAAACACCAATATAATTGACTTATCATTGGGTAAAAATGGCGGGCCATAATGTAAACTTTTCAATTCCTCTAAGGTTTTGACATATCTGGTGTTAGGGTCAGATGGAAAATAATTCCATTGTACATATTTAAAAATGTCAATAACTTTGGGAATTTTATCATAAAGTCCGATTGGTTCATTCAAGTTGAATACAGCATTATAAGTTTGCTTGGGTAAGTATGAAATGATATAATCTACAACCTCATAAGGTAATTTCATAATTAGTCATTTTTCTGATGTGAGTGAACGACATTAATCTTTTGTGAGGTAGAATTGATAGGCCCACACTGGTTTACGTGTTTAAGTATATTAGAGAAGATGAAGTTTTGTTATTTGTAAGTAACTGAGTGAGACATTTTAAGGAAATGTTTTATTTAAAGTAAATATGATTGGGGAGTTTAAATGGGTTTTGTGAGAGTTTTTGATTATTGATTGTTGCAAAAAATGTCAGGCCGGGTTTACTGATAAAGAAGGTTGCGAAATTTATTTTTATTTATCAATAAGTTATTGATTTTGTTTTCTTTTTTTATATATCTTTAGTGCCTTTTCTAAAACAGTAAACTGATAAATATAAACTTAATTTAAAAAGCTACCTACACAAAGTTGAATCAGCTTCGTAGAAAATTTCTACCCAGACATAAAATGAACTAGTAATCCCCACCAAACATAAACTAAACTAAATCCCCACCAAACATAAAATAAACTAAATCCCCACCAAACATAAAATAAGCGAAATCCCCACCAAACATAAAATAAACTAAATCCCCACCAAACATAAAATAAGCGAAATCCCCACCAAACATAAAATAAACTAAATCCCCACCAAACATAAAATAAGCGAAATCCCCACCAAACATAAAATAAACTAAATCCCCACAAAACATAAACTAAACTAAATCCCCACCAAACAAAAAATAAACTAAATCCCCACCAAACCTACTCCCCCACTCTATCCTCTTTAAAACTTTGAACTTCTGCATATAATTTCTTCCTCAAATCCTTTAATGAAGTATATTGATATTCAAAGGAAAAATCAAATACTTTACTACAAACTGGTTCATTACCAACATTTCTAATTGACAGTAAAAATGGATGATTCAATGAACTAATAACATCCAATCTTAAACATGGATCCCAATTCAATAATCCTGTGATTAAATCAATACCCAAACTAGATGCAAATGGATATAAAGTATGGAAACTAATCGGTACATAATGTAATTTTAAATGAGTAATATTCCAATTATAAGATAAAATTATTCTTGTTGAAGGAGTACCTAAGATTTTACAAATTTCATTAATTTGAGCCATTTGATCTTTTCCTGTAAATAATATTTTCCTTCCATATAATTCTGCCAAAATACATCCTACTGACCATAAATCAATAGATTTATCATAAACTGCTCTACTTAATATTAATTCTGGTGCTCTATAATATCTGGTAGCGACATAATTCGTAATGAGATTTGTTTGATTTTTACCATTGTGAAATTTCGAGTTTATACCTCTTGCTAAACCAAAATCACATATTTTTAATGTACCTTGTAAAGTGACCAAAATATTGCCAGGTTTTAAATCTCTATGAATAACATCAGCTGAATGCATATACTTAACCCCACAAAGAATCTGATAAATAAAACTTTGAATATGAAACTCACTAAATTGAATGGTTGAATAAATCACTCTAGCTAAATCTAAATCACATAATTCTTGGAAACAATATAATCCATCATAGCTAGCATTATTATATTGTATGTCTAAATCAACTAAAGTTATAATATTTCTATGCCCATTAAAATGTTTCATCAATTTTAACTCTCTAAGAGCTCTTTTCAATAATATATCCTTTTCAAATATTTGTGCTACTTTTTTAATGGCAATGGTAGGTTTGTTATCAGATTTTGTGTCTATAGCTGAGCATACTACACCATAAGAACCTTTACCAAGATACTTCACAATTTTATACCTTTGATCCACTAAAAAATCATTTGAAATTGTATGTTCCTTATTTATATTTTTAGGTTTACGTTTCATTGAAATTTTAAGAAATTTTGCCTTTTATAACACTGTGTACACCTTACAATTGTTATACAAATATAATCCACAAATAGGTTGCAAAAAATCTCAACCTTACATAATCGTCGCTACTACTGAAAAATTTTTTCACCGAGCACTATAGTAATCAAAATGAGTTCATCCCATTGTAGATTTTATGAAAACAAGTACCCTGAGGTCGATGAAGTTGTCATGGTCAACGTTCAAGAAATCGCCGAGATGGGAGCTTATGTAAAATTATTAGAATATGACAATATTGAAGGAATGGTTTTATTATCAGAATTATCAAGAAGACGTATTAGATCTATCCAAAAATTGATTAGAGTTGGTAAGAATGAAGTTGCCGTTGTATTAAGAGTCGATAAAGAAAAAGGTTATATTGATTTAAGTAAAAGAAGAGTCAGTGCTGAAGATATTGTCAAGTGTGATGAACGTTATAATAAATCCAAAGCAGTTCATTCTATCTTAAGACATTGTGCTGAAAAATTCAATATATCCTTAGAAGAACTTTATACTAGTATTGGATGGCCATTAAGTAGGAAATATGGTCATGTCTATGATGCATTTAAAATTTCAATTACTGATCCAAGTGTTTATGACGATATTGTACCACCAACCCCTGCCATTTTAGAAGAGTTGAAATTATATATTAGTAGAAGATTAACACCACAAGCTATCAAAATCAGAGCTGATGTTGAAGTCAGTTGTTTTAGTTATGAAGGAATTGATGCTATCAAACAGTCATTAATAGAAGCTGAATCAATTTCTACTGATCAAATGCAAATTAAAGCTAAATTAGTAGCTGCTCCTTTATATGTCATAAGTGTTCAAAGTTTAGATAAAAACCAAGGTATTGAATTATTAAACAAAGCAATTGAAAAAGTTACTGAATCTATTGAAAAATTCGGTGGTCAATGTAAAATTACTATGGCTCCTAAAGCTGTCACTGCTACTGAAGATGCTCAATTACAAGCTTTATTAGAAAGGAAAGAAGCTGAAGATGAATCTTCTGATGAAGAGGAAGAAGATTAAGAACTTACAAAAAGTTGATAACTTGTATATTAATATTTTTACTGTGCTAATTCTCTATTCCTATCCTACCCATATTCCTTTTATTTATTTAAAATGTCTCCGATTTAGTGATTAATATTTCTTTGTTATTGGCCCTATCTACTATATTAACTGGTAAGTTGCGTACTAATTGTGACGGTACTTTTAATACTCTCAACCCTTGTGGTATAATCACTTGATCAATTTCCACCAATTCTTGATTCCCACTTATATCAAGTACACTTAAACTTGGCCAATTAACATTCCTTAATAATTTCAATTCATTATAACTTATATCTAACATTTTCAATCCTTTTGGTAAATCTATACTTTCTAATGTCTTTATTGATTGATATCCTAATTGAAGGATCTCTAATCCATCAGGTAATATAATATCTTTAAGATTAGTCAATCGTTTATCCTCTATCAGATCAGGATCCATTTCAAGGTTCAATTGTACTAAATTATTTGGAAATATCACATTTTTAAGGGTAGTGATAAGATTATTACCTATAAGTAATCGTTTCAAATCATTTGGAAGAATTACTTTATTTAATGTTTTGATATTATTATTTGATAAGTTTAAAATTTGAATTGAATTGGGTAATTTTAAAGGATTTATACTATTGACTCCATTACCACTTAAATTTACATATTTTACCCCATTCGGTATTTTTAAACCTCTAGTATTTGTCATTGATTCCTGGAGATTTAACAGTTCTAAATAATCAGGAAATTTAATCCCCGTCATTGATTCATTAGGAATAAATGAAATATCTAGGAATTTCAAATTATTAGGAAATTTACATCCTTTAAGACTATCTATTGGGTTTTGACCAATATTTAATGATTTTAAAGTATTTGGGAAATCAACGTTTCTAATATTATCAATTCGATTATTTGATAAATTTAAGTATTCTAAATTTTCTGGCCATTCCACATAATTAAGAAAATATAATCGATTATTCAGTAAATCTAATGTCTTTAATGTAGATGGGAATTTCACATTATCTATGGATGTGATACAATTATTATTAACGATTAATGTAGTCAAGTTTATTGGCATAGTGAATCCACCTAAAGTCTCAAATGAATAGCCTCCTCCAATATTTAAAACTTGTAAACTATCAGGAAATTTCACTCCTGGGAAAAATCGTATACAATTCTCTCCATAATCCAAGATATTCAAATTTGTCCAATTACCAATATCTTCTTGAATTTCTTCTCCTAATCTTGTCAAATCTTCCTTTTCAGTTAAATAAATCGTTTCTATTGGATACTTGTCAATTATTGATACTTGAACTATCTTATCTTTCACTGTTGTTAAATGTTGTATGAATCTTATATATTCATCCTGTTTGATCCATTTACGGGTTTTATCATAGTTTATATGATAGCTTATCTCTTTAAATTCATTGAGGAATTGTGGATTATTACCTAAGAACTCATTCAATAGTTTCAAATTATATTCAAATTCATCATTATACTCAATACATATATTAAGACAATCATACCCAGAAGGGATTGGAATTGATGATAAGTTATTGAATTCTATTATATCTCCAGCCAATTGTTCTAGTTGTAACCTAATATGAGGAAATTTCGGTTTATCATATAAAAGTATAAGTCTTCTCTTCCCATCAATGTTTTGATTGAAAGCCTGTTGAGTATCGAATGAATCTTGATGTAAACCTTCATTTGAGATCTCATCAATGACATTTAGTATTCCTAATGTATTTTCAGGATCCATAGTATCATTTGAATACGTTTGAATCGAAGAATCGCCTTTAATGACACTTTCAAGATTAGGGTCTATCTCCATAATATATTCTCATCGAGAAAATTTTGCGACACTTTTTGCAACCGTATGCCATACTGTCTACAATTAAGAGCTTAAGTATTAATATAAAATTTTCTATATATTTTTAAATGCAAATTAATTTATTAAATTATAAATAACCCTATCCTTTATTAAATATTTATTTATACCGACACGTGACCAAATTTAAAACATTTTCTAATCATTAAACCAAAAGGTACTTTAGTATGAAGTACTTCTTCTAAATCATGATCAACTTCTCCCTTTTCTTCAACCGCTTCTTCTTTAAGTACTTGGTCTCTTGCTAATATATATCCTCTTAAAAGGAATAAAGATGAAGCACAAACCACAAATGATAACCCTGAAAATAATGAACAATAAATATATTGTGTGGGTCCAACTGTTTTTTTAAGTAATGCGATTCCAATAACTGGTGATACGAGACCTGCCATACCTAAAAATGTCCATAACATACTAAATGTGATATTCATTTTCTTTATACCCACTAAACGTGCTAATAAAGGTGCAAATGTTCCAAATACGGAACCCATTAATCCTCCCATTAAAAGTGCAAATGCTATCACTGTAGCATAATTTCTTGCAGGAATCCACATAGCTAATACAAGAATTGCTGAAACTGTATAAGAAAAGAAAATCATAGTTGTTGGACCTAATTTATCAGCAAAATGTCCTACAATAGGTCTCCCCACCACTGATCCAACTTGTATCATTGCTGAAGTGATTGAACCTTGATAGGCTGTATAACCTAATGAAACTGTGAAATTGGCTAATGTGTATAATACAATGACATAGCCGAACATACAAGTAATTGAATACACAAAAGCTAACCAAAAACCCAATGTTTTTACAACTGCTTTATCGAAAAACAGGAATTCTACTGCATGTTGTTTAGATCTATCTCTGAATAAAGATATAGCTATCCAAACCAATACAAATGAAATAATAGCTTGAGCTCTCAATGCCCAATAAACTGATTTGACTTCAACAATCTTTTGCATCCCTAAGTTATAAACAACCCCACCAGCACCAGAACCGGCAGATGTTAAACCACCAGCAAGAACTCTTCTTTTCTTAAAGTATTGCGGGATAATTGTGGTTCCAGGTAATGAAATCATGGCTAATCCAAAACTTTGCAAAAGACCTTGAGTCAAATATAATTGCCATAATTTACGTGAAAAACTTGCTAACATTAAGGCAACGAATTGACAACAATTACCTATGATTATGGTAGCCCTAACACCAATATAACCTTGTAAGAAATTAATTAAAGGACAGAAAATAAGTGCAGCACCAAATGCCAAACCACCAATTGTGGCATAATCAAGCCTGGAAGCACCATGGAAAGTATCATCAGTTAAATAATGGGAGAAATAAATAGCAAACCCTGAATTCATACCCCAGGTATTGAAGTTTAAAAGGAAAGCTGAAAAACATATAACCCAACAATAACCTTTGTCGAATATTAACTCCTTTGACTCCTCTTGTATTTCTTCAGTCATCTCATCTTGTTTGGATTCAGATTTATCAGAATGGGCATTCTGTAAAGATGCAACTTCAGGTTTCTCAAAATCACCCATACTTTAAAACACTTTGATATTGAAAAACGACCACAACAATTTTATAGGGAACTTAAAGATTTATATGGAATTATTGTAACGGTAAGACTCATACAATTCCGAATTAAAAGCGGAACCGGTTGCGGCACATATTATTTTTCGTGCTTAGTAACTTCATGCGGATTAGCCGCATAATTAAGAGGTGGGTTTACATTATCATTTAAATCATTAGCAATGATGTTTTGACTGCTTTCTGGACTTAGTAGATTAACTAAGCTCAATATAGAGCCAGAGGCCGATTGATTGTTTTTCAGTAGAGGTATACTTGATAATACCTTTAGTGATAGCCCTTTTCACCTCGGGCACTTCGCATCGAGGTTCCGAATACACTAAATGGGGTAATTTGCACCCAATACAGGTAAATGATATGATGATTTTTGAAACTTTTTTTTTAGTACGAGTCAATATAATAGTTAAAAGGTAAAGTTTAGCAGATTATTATATCAGGTTGAATGATAATATAAAAATACTTTCAAGGTATTTATCATCTTTCATTAATATATAAAGGAATCTATTCATAAAATTTATTGACTCGTTTATTCTGAACGGAATTATTAAAAATTAATAATATTTTAGTTATAGAGCGCAATTTTAAGTCTAGTACAGTAATATTTTATTGTTTGTTGGGATAGTCAGTTTAGTGACTAATTTGTTAGTGGTTGCGAATTGCGCTCGTTACCTGTCAAGTTAATATGCTATTAAATAATTGGTTCTTAATCTTATAAAGCATTAGTCAATAATCCCACTCTAAAGATACTTCATTAGAAACTATCAAAAAACTTTAGAGCTATTAGTTTAGTTTTTAGATAATCTATTGATTTGATTAATTTATATAATTGCGCACCCTTTACAACCTCTATTGCATAATACAATCGACTACTGAAGGCATTTCAATGTTGGAAACTCTTCAAGGATACAACTTTACCTAAAAAAATAATCAATTTCACCTTATAGCAGTAAAAATAAACCAAAAAACTATCATGGGGTTTGCCGGGAATCGAACCCGGGACCGCACGCACCCTAAGCGTGAATCATACCCCTAGACCACAAACCCTAGTTTAATTCGCGACATAGAGAAATACTGCTGATAAGTGAAGAAAAAATCTTATATGCAGGACGAACTAAAATTTTCATTTGTAACATGAACCAATTAGAATCCTGAAAGGACTAAAATGGTTTCTTCTTGTAAAAAATTACAGGTTTCCCTTCTTATAGATACGTATATAGTTTTGGTATAACAATATACAATTATTAGTTTAAAAAAAATGCATACTGGTTTGCGCACGGCCTGATTATATGTTATAATATCAATAAACCTTTTTGAACCAAATTCACCCTCCCAGTACCCTGATGAAACACATTTGCCAGGAATGCCCTACATGAGCTTCAATCTAAAGTTTTTCACTCAATGAAACATTTCCCATTACACATTTTCAGCCAACGCAGCTTTGACACTTCCTACACTCGAATTAGAAAGCTGTCAATGGGCCAACTTTACCAATCATATAAACAATTGATTAAACATGTCAGACCTTGGAAGAAAAAATATCTCAGATAAAATCGGATCAGAAGTTTAACCAGATTCTGAAAAATCAACTCCTGAACATCTTTTATATAAAGCCACTGATACTCTTGATAACGTTGCTGGTGATTCTACCCGTGATAAAGATAAATCATGGACCCAACAAGCCAGTGATTCTGTTTTTTGTGATAAGAAATGAATGATTTAGGTATGTGTAATTACAATGTATGTCTTATTTACTAAAATCTGTATAAAAAAATGCATAAATTGGTCGTTTTTACATTACTGATAAAGACTGGAGTTAAAGAATAAGTTCGGGAATAAAGTGAAACTAATTCTAGCTTATAATTTTCTTGGATGAAGTCTATTGGATAAGTATAAAGTTATCCGAAATCTAAGCCCATCAAAAACAAATAGAAGTTTCATTTGAAAACGTATAATCTTATTAAACACATCATGATGCACTATAAATGATTATATGATCCATAAAACTAAGAGGTTTGAGGTTAATGTCTCAGAATTTTGAGTCACCCAAGTGTTAAACTAATTATTACCACAACTCTAGACCTGTCAGAGCCGCATCATAATTACTGAAGAACTCTTGTACTTCATTATTATTTATCAAGAAGCATACGATCACACCATACAAATGTCATGGCATTCTTTAAAGCACGAGGTCTTAGTATGTGAAGTCATAACTACAGTAATGAACTCACAATTATAGTGATGAGTCGGTAATATAATTCTTGGCCATATCGTATAGTCTCGTATGCACGGTTTATTAAAAAACGTCTTTTTCGGTTCTAAAACTAGGTCCGGCGATTGGGGAGTTTTTAAAAAAAGAGAATTTAACAAACAAGTCATTGGAGGTCAGTTTATTATTGTTTACATGACCTGGCATACAAGCACTTGAAAAGTATCTAAAGCTTACAAAGTCAAATCATAATTCGGATTGAAAATGAATCCGAATCCGAAATCACGGAGGTTATAATCCCCTTCCCAATATGGTAAGTCAACTAGAGTTACATGCAGTACCTAGTACCTCAGCTTAAGAATGGCACCGAAATATAACATCCGAAAAAACTGAACCGAAGGCATCGATTTATATATAAATCATATAAAGTAAGTTAAATATCCCCATTGGAATTATAATAGTTCATTGTGAAGTTTCTTAATATGTTTCTATCCTTTTGTCTGAGGATTTTCAGACGTTCTAGAACGCATAAAGATAAAGAAACAGTAGTTAATAGAAGTCAATTAAAGCATCATAGGTTAAGTTTATAATGAATAATGAATAGTTGTACATAGTAATATATTTAGAGTTTCTAAGTTTAAATACATCATCAAAAGATAAGTTGAAAAGTTTTGGTAGTCATTAAGTTTGTGATCACCAATAAATAAATGGCTACACAACATAAAGTAGGCTTTAAACGTATTAGCCGTATAAGAATGACTAACAATACGTCTCTTAGCAATGTCGCACTACAAGGTGATAAAGTCCTTAATTCCACATAACTGCAAAATACCGAACACCCCGAATCCGAATATTGCCCAGTACACCAAGAGAAACCAACCAACAGCACTCTTAGTTCCCCTGCGTTACATCACTACCTAGGCCCCGGGAAAAATTGGTATGCTTAATAATGAAGTTTGCAACCGTGACCTTTATTATTCAGGTGAAAAATTCAGGTTTAAAGGATGCCATCTCAGTAATAGTATAAAAGATAGCAAAATTCTGGGGTAATCAATAATGCTTGATACAATTATTGGTATAATAGCATTTGTTCCTAACAGCTTATATTTCTTAGTTAATTTCCTTGATAGGGATTCTGGTAATGACAAAGGGGCTAATGTTGCAACCAGAGTAAATTCTACTCATAGAAGTCATAGAAGTACCAATTCAAAATCTAATAATGGTTAGTTTAAGTTCAGATGATATTCATGAGAATTCAGATGTACAGGTTTGGATAATTACAAATCAACAAATGTCACCTCGTAAAAAGTACGAAGTATGTTCCGAAAGTCTATTATTTAAAACGAGCGTTTGCTTAAAAGGGTATTTATCGGGATGTCACGGAGACAAGCTGAGGCCGAAGGTCAATCAGTACCTATGATGGTGTTTATATTAATGTTTATACTTTGATTTTTAGATTGGTCTCGATTTAGTTTTAGTTATTAACTGTGATGTGGGGATTTTGATACATGGAGTAGGAATAGTAGAGTTGGAGTAGAGTTGGAGTAGAGTTGGAGTAGAGTTGGAGTAGGGTTGGAGTAGGGTTGACGATCTGGAGTTGGGTAATCTGGAGTTGGCGATCTGGAGTTAGGTATTCTGGAGTTAGGGACATGATAGATTTAGTTGATACGTCAAATATAAGAATCACAATTTTATTTACAATCATGAATTCTTTCTCTTTACTTTTACAATCTTGTTTGGTTTAATCTTTGGGTTCATCGAAGGGTAAAGTCCTGTAAGCTCTTTACTAATTTTAAGATCTATATTCTTTTGTGTCAAGGGACTGGTCCTTTAAACTCTTAAATAGTCTTTAAACTCTTCCATAAAATAATCAATGTTCCAGACAGAGAACATTTATAGGACAATAGAGTCTAATTGAGAAGTAAGATAGTTAATAGAATTAAATTTCTTACTAAAAATAGTTTAAAACCATTGATATAGAAACAACCATTTATTCCGATACCATCATTGAAAATCTTTTTTGCAGCAATTTTATCAAAATTATCGGAATAGATGAGCAAGCTGAATCAACTCGGAAATAATTCCATCTACTAATTAATGGTAAGGTAGTAGTGTCTTGGTTGAGTTTAGTGTTTTTTATTAATAGTTTCTCCTCAATCTGAATATAGTTATAAGAACTCGCACGTGATCTATTCTTTTGAATTGAATTTTAAAAATAGCTTGCACGTGATCTATTCTTTTAACTTGAATGTTTAGGAGAATTTCCATGTGATATATTGTTTTGAATTGGATTTTCAATAGAAAATAATATATCTTTTATATAACATTTTTAGATAATATATTTTATCGAATATTTATATCCTTTAAATTGTTAGTGATTTCATTCAAATGAAAAGGGGCGATTTTTAACTTTAATTCTCCGCCTTTTAAATTTTATACTCCTACTTAATGATACTATCAACCGTTAAGAATTAAATATAATTAATCACTGAAAAGCATTTTCATTTGATATTGACTCATCATTGTTGACAATTATATTATTTATGTATCAAAAGATTATATGTCTAACCGGTGATCTAAGGCGTTTTTGTCTTCGGTGAGATTAATTCAATGGAACACTTAGTAAAAGGGGTTTCATTATAAACCAAGTCCAACTCTAAAGAACTGATCAACACTATTACTGCATCCATTATATGCTTTTATGCATCTAAAAAATGAATTTCACCTAAATCCCAGATTTATATACATTATTGTGATGTGACACTACCACCTCAGTTGATGTATTTTTTACCTAAACAATTGTTTTAGTTACACATGCAGTAAATCGGCAGTTAGCCTAAAACAGTTCCAAATAAAGACCATATATACACTTGTCTATAATACTAATTCAGAAAACTTGAAATATCTTGAAATTATTACGACTCATCAAAGTGTCTAATTAAGCCCCAAATTAAGTCATTATATTATTGGCTTAAATAAACGATGTGTTCAATTTAACATGATGAAATTTTATACCACAGAAATAATTATATTAGACCAAATGCTAACTCTATGAACAGTAAACTTCCTAGTACAAGTATTGCTTTGTAGATTTTGAAAAACATCGCCAGAAGTTAATTTAGAGAACCAAGAATTTTTGGGAAAAAAGGCTTAGATTTTTACATTAGTAAGACCCAGTCTAATAAAAACATTAAATTCGAAAACTTGTAGGCTTAACATATTCATGAATTTTAAATCATTTTTTTCACCTCCTTTTTGTAACTAAATCAATCCTCTATATATCTAACTTGTTTAATATAAAATAGTATAGAAATAACCGGGTCATTCAACTATACCCACATCATGTTAGGGTAAGTATAAGCAAGGAGCAAAGCCATCACGACATTGCATAAAAAAATGTAAGCTATAAATCATTCGATGTTCAAGGAAAATCAATCGAGGACCATAACTAACATATCCCATAAACAATATTCAACTGTTAGATTCATATATTAACAATATAAAACACGAATGTAGCTATGAACACGTCCCTGAGCGCAAACTTTCTCTTTTGGGTAGAGTCGAACACCGCCAACTCCTCTCGAATTTCAAAAAATAAAAAAACTTTTATTGCTTGATATAAACACACCCAAGGCTATCGTTAAGACTTTTCCCTTTAACATTTCAAAATTGTATATTCAATAGTTACTATTCCGTTACCCGTTATATCTTATAGCAAAGTATTATAGTGTAATATTTATCCGACATCCAAATTTATATATAGACCCCTGAATCAAGCATAACATAATATGAAGTTATTTATATTCTTACTATTTTTAGTAAATACCATCCTTGCTGATATTGATTTGACTCAACCAAAAGATGGTCAAACATTTACAGTATCTGGTGGGACAGTGAAAGTTGATATTGAATGGGATGATAGTAGTGATGACAGTGATGACCAATTTTCACTTAAGAATGCCCAAACTTACACAATATCTTTATGTACTGGACCTGCAACATCAGTTGAATGTTTTAGTACAAGTTTAAAACCAACCAAATTATCCGATAAAAGCTACACTGCATCTTTAGATGCAGATGTTGCTGATAATGGTATTTATTTCTTTCAGATTTATACCACTTTCCCTGATGATGCCACAACAATTCATTACACTAATAGATTTGAATTAAAAGGTATGACAGGGTCAACTAAAACCTTAACAGTTCCAAACACAGCTACTGGTGATCCACCAGCAGATCAAACAGCCGGTGGGAAAGAAATGGCAGTCAATTCCAAATCATTTTCTATCACTTATACTTTACAAACTGGTAAAACTAGATATGCCCCAATGCAATTACAACCTGGAACAAAAGTTACTGCCACTGAATTGAAAAGAAAATTTCCAACTTCAGCAGTAACTTATTATTCAACTGTAACTCCAAGTCCAAAATGTTTATCAACCATTACACCAGGTTGGTCTTATTCTATAAATAGTGTGATGAATTGGGTTTCACAGGCACCAACCCCAAGTGTTGCATATGCTGCAAGTGAAAGAGTCACTAAAGCAAGTTTAAGTGCTGCTGCTAAAAGTAAAAGGTGGTTAGATTAGGTAGTTAGGGTATAAATAAATATTTCCGATTGGTTTTATTTTATTTCTGTTGAGTAGTCCATTTCTTTAAAAGTGTTTTTCTTTGTACCTTTATTCGTATAAATGTGGCTGTTAATTCCTAATCATTTTCTATCGCTTATACTTTACGAACTGGTACGACTGGATATGCCCCAATGCAGTTACAAACGGAACTAAAGTTACTGTTTTTAAATTGAAAAGAAAACATCCAACCTCAGCTGTAACTTATTCTGTAACCCTAACACCAAGTCAAAAATATTGACCATTATCAGATCGATCTTATTCTATGAGCAGTATGATAAATCAGAAGCAGCGACCCCAAGTTTTGCCTACCATGCAAGTGAAAGAAACACTTACACAAGTTTAAGTATTACTGCTGAAAGTAAAAAATGGTTAGATTAGGTGGTAAGGTTACAGGGATTACATTACTAGTCCTAATCTTTGATATAAGATTCAACTTCAAATCTACACATTGAAAATGATAACTTCAAATCATCTTTTGGATACACTGATGCAAATTTATTATCCCAATGTATTGATGTTAAAGAACTAGGAATTTTATTAGACATTTCCCAATATACAGCCCTACCATCAACATCATGTCTCATAAGCCTCATCCAACTATCTTTAAGCCAACATCTATGATTGTTATATCCTACGACATTTTCAAAATAGGGTCTGGGGTCTCTTCTGAATAATCTTGTACTGATTCCTCAGCAGCTTCATTATCAAATCTGAAAAGGATATAAATCTTATCAAGGTATCTATTATATAATTTTTAAGGGATGTTAGATTCATCACCTCTTTAAAAAGAAGGAAATTGTTCGGAGTATTTACAGGACTAATTGATGAGCTTTACAGATCCTAGGATTAATAAATCTTTCACTAGCCCATAAACTTGAAGGATAAATGATCCAAATTGAAGTCCTCTGATGAGCCCATACTGATCCAAATTGAATTCCTCTGATCAACCCATACTGATCCACATGATTCATATCTTTATCTGTCAAATTATTGTTATTAATGTTAGTTTCTGATCTCATATAATCAGCAATATTAACGGCCCCAATATCTTAAAAGTCTATTCAAAAGTGTGATATCAATATTATCTGAGAATTCATATGATGTCTCTCATAACACATAAGACTCACCATTACTTGTGTCCAAATATTTGTAAAATTATTTAACCCTTAACACTTCATATACTAATAATGGAGGTGTTTCATCATCACTAGGTTTAATCCAATTAGGAAATAATTGTCATTTATCTGGCTCATACTATAAATATTGATGATATATGCGTCAGTTATTTTTTCTAAAGGATCTATAGCATAAGTTGGTACTAAATAAATATGTTTAGTAATCCATCATTTTAATTCCTGCTTCTTTAAAAATACATGTTATCTGGAACTTCATAATTCTTCCTAAACATTCATGGGGAATATCATAGGCTTGTTCTTTTAGAGCTAATTCTTCTCTTTGACTTGTATTCAATGTAGTTCCAGCACCTCTAACTTTCTTTCAATCCTTCTAATGCTAATACGAATAATTTTGTGTCATATGACATCATATCATATCATCTCATATATATATGTGTATGATAATGGTGGGTATATCTAAATATATCAGATGGGACAAGTTACTAATTCCATACTTATGAGTAGTGGTCCATTTAATGTAAATTGTTGCTATTTGTATCCTTTATTCGTATAAAAATTGATTTAGTATATGTGAGCCGTAGCCAAACGTAACCTAAAGTCGTGTAAAACAACATGTTTGCCTTAATCTCCAACTCAATACGGTACCAGTCGTGCGAAAACTGTTGATACTACGAAACGAATTCACGCGTCAACAGAATCAATATCATGGACCCAAATAGCAGCTCAGCAGCTCTTAGAAAACGTAAGATTCTTAAGAAATCTATCAATTTCAGTGTAATGGTAATTGGTGAAAGTGGTATTGGACGGTCTACTTTCATTAATTCATTATGTGGAGGAAATTCCATAGTACCAACTTCGTCAACTATTGAGCAAGACCCATTTACTAAGAAATTGACTTTAAGGCACGAAAATGTCGAATTAGAAGATAATGAAGGTCATAAAATTAGCTTGAATATTATCGATACTCCTAATTTTGCTAATTCCATTAACTGTGATGAAGATTTCAAAATCATTGTTGATTTTATTAGACATCAATATGATGAAGTATTACTTGAAGAGAGTAGAGTTAAACGTAATCCAAGGTTTAAAGATGGAAGAATCCACGCATTAATCTATATGATAAATCCTACTAGTCATGGGTTATCTGAAATTGATATAAAATTCATGTTACATGTCAATAAATTAATTAACTTAATTCCTGTTATTGGTAAAGCTGATAGTTTAACTAGTGAAGAATTGAAATTGAATAAAAAATTGATTTTAGAAGATTTGAATCATCATGGTATTAATTACTATAAATTTAATGAATATGAATATGAACAAGATTATATTGATGATGAGATTATTGAGTATAATAAATATTTAAATAGTTTAGTACCATTTGCGGTAATTGGTGCTAATGAATTTAGATCTAATGGAGATGAAGAACTTTTAAAATTAAGAGTATTAAATCCTATTAATACCAAACCCATCAATATTGAAATGCCTGATTATAATGATTTCACTATATTGAAGAATATCTTATTAATTACACATTTGAATGAATTTAAAGAAATTACTCATGAAGTTATTTATGAAAATTATAGAACTGAAGCTTTAAGTGGTAAAGAATTTCAATATATTAATGGTGAAAGAGTTCCAACTGAAACCAACTTATCATCAATTGTTGAGACCCCATCAACTCCAAGTCAAGATGATTATGTATTAAAGGAAGAACAAATTAAATTAGAGGAAGAAAGGTTAAAGAAATTTGAAGAAAGAGTTCATCAAGATTTGATTAATAAGAGAAATGAGTTATTACAAAGAGAGAATGAGTTGAAGGAGATTGAAAAGAGGTTATTGGCTGAAGGATTGAAATTGAATGAAGAGGGTGAGATCATTAAGATTGAGGATTAGAATCATTCAGAGGGTGAGATTATTAAGATTGAGGATTAGGAATCATTCAATTATTAACATTGAGGATTAGGAATCTTCCAGAGGTGAAACTGAAAATCAGGTTGAACAAAGAATAGATTTGTAGTTATTATAGTATAATTAAATATACTTAAACACTGTGTATGGTAAAATATAAACTCTAAACTTTCTTAAGGTATATTAATAAACTGAGTATTTTTCAACTATTTCATCGAACTTTTCAGTCTTCTCTTTATGATCAATAACAAATTGATGATCATCATTTAAATCCTTTAAATCTGGTTTATTCCCCAGTAAATAGTTATAAACCACTTCATTAACTTGGAAATCTTGTTTGAATTCAGATTTAATATCCAACCCCTTAATTTGAGCCAATAATTCCCCAGCTTCTGGTAAATGTCTTAATTTAAGTGTTAATACAAAAAGAATTTGAAGTACTTTAAATTTATTTAATTCATCACCATCGAAATCTCCCAGTAATAATTCATCATAAAAATAATAAGAATTATTAATGTTTTCATTTTCTCCTTTTATTGAAGTAATCCAACTTTCCATTAAATGATAAATTATATCATCTTTACCAGTAGATGGGAATGCATTGAAGATTTGATTAGCTTTATCAAATTTCCCATTGATAAGGTATAATTGTACTAATACTAAATAAGGCTCTAATTCATTGATTTTTAAGATATTTTTTTCATTAATATAATCACTTACAACTTTAATAGCTTGATCTATTGATTTACCAAATTTTACTAAATAATAACCAGTTAAAATCACTTGTAATTCGAAACTTGGTTGTTTAATATCTTCGAAATAGGTTGAATCATCAGTACCGAAGCTTTGTAAATCATTCCAACTACTTAAACATTGGAATAATTCTTCATTTTGTTCGAATTTACTTTTACCTTGATCAATCAATGATGAAGCGTCTTTACCAATAGAAATGGCTGATCTGATTTGAAATTCCACTACTTTCAATTGGTTTTCTTCACTAAATTGGTTAACATCATAACCTAATACTTTTTCATGTTGCCAAGTATAAAATTGGTTTCTAATAGTATACAATTCACCTGAATCACCAAAGTCCATATTGTCAACAACGATAATTTCGCGGTGGGAGTTATGGTGAGACGTAGTGCCATAAGGAATAATTCCATGCGGCAATATCTCACTACGGAATATTTAATACATTTGCATCTTTCATTTACCGCTGATTATCGATTACATTGTAACATTTTTTTTATATGATATAACACACATTATGGAATTTGACGATTTCTTAAATCAGACTTTTTCAAATCAAGATTTTTTAAACGATTTTACTGAAGTTAAAGGTGAATTGAATATCCCGTATATTCCTATCATACCTTATGAAAAAGAATCATCAGGTTCAGATTCAGGGGTTTTAGATGATAATAATGGTTCGAATGAAGAAAGAGAGTTTTTAGAGAAGTTTAATGTCAATAGTGGTTTAGAGAGTATTGTTCGAAATGATTTTACGGACTTAAATGGACATATAACTTTAGATACTGATTTTTTTGATGAAGGATTTAATGGGGGAGAATGTGACCAAGAAGGATTTAAGGAGGGAGAATGTGATCAAGAAGGATTTAATGAGGGAAATTTTGACCAAGAAGGATTTAATTCAAAGGAATTCAATTCAAAAGAATCTAATAATAAAACCTTCCCTAATGAATTAATAAAAAAATACAATTCAAAAGAATCTAATAGTAAAACCTTCCCTAATGAATTAATAAAAAAATCCAATTTAAAATCACCTTCTATAAAATCAAATAAAGATGAAAAATACCCTAGTTTCACCTATAATATATCCCTAAAAGATGAAATTAAACAAAGAACAAGATCAAGAAGTGGTTGTGATACTTGTAAGAAACTAAGAATCAAATGTGATGAGAGTAAACCAATTTGTGAGTATTGTGCTAGTACTGGTAAGAATTGTAGTTATGCTACTAGGCTTTCTAGCATAGGAATCAAAAAACCTAATTATAGAATTATCAATAAACTCATCAAACAGTTAGATAAGCAATCCAGTAACATTGATCTTTATTCCCAAAATGGTATCAACTCTACTCAGAAACAATTGATGATAAGTTGCTTTGAATTGAAATTACTCAAATTATTTAAAACGTATATAGTACCATTAACCAATTTTGTAAAAGGCCCACTTCATGAATTGACCACATTTCAAGTACCTGAATTATTTATGAATTCCCAAATAGTCAGAAATGCTGTGTTTCTGTTTAGTTGTCTAAACCTGTGGCCAATATGTGATACTAATAAACTAAAACCTAACTTATTTGACCCTAGTCTTAAATTAAGACAAATCAAATTAAGTAATGAAACATCATTAAAGATTTTTGATAGGAATTCCAAATTTCTAGAGAGGTCAAAAGATGCTACTAATAATGACAGTTTATATGAAATGACTTCCAAATATTTCCATGAGTTGATTAGTGAGGTGAATGAGTTAATGTTGAGTCATATTGATAGACTGGCAGGTATTGAACAATTGTCACCACATAATTCAAAAGAATTATTAATTTCTATGTTTTTAATTATGGTATACTTATCATTACATTCTTACCGTTTAGTACCATTAGTGAAATTTACTACCAATAACTCATACCTTAATATGAACTCCAACCATGTCTCAGAATTTTTAGATATCATTGACTTAAATACTGATCTCTTAACTATAGGACAAAGTGTTAAGAGTATATGTGAAATTTCCAGTTTATCCGTAAGGAATACCAAAATAGGTCACTTGTTCACATTTAACTTAGAACAACCAATAAGAATATTACCCATAGCTAAGCAATTATGTGATGACTTGGAAACCATTAAGTATCAACTCACATCTGATGAATATGATACCCTTCAATTAGCAGTCAAAACCTTTAGTTTATGTTCTGATAAAGCTCGTATCTTTGATACAACCATGCCGATTTTTAAACTCATGATTTGTTATGATCGAAAGTTTAGAAATATGATTAGAAACAAACATTTCTTCTGCTTAAGATTACTTTTCATACAATCAATGATTCTACAATATTTACGGTTTTGTTTGTATGTAGATAAGAATATTTGGTTGGATTATATAAATTGGTATAAGGACTATAATTTTAATAATTTTGGTGGATGGAGAGATGAATTTGATGAGAGGATTTTTGAAGTTTTTGATAAAAGAATTGATTTGGGATTCAAGAGTACAAAGGATTTTATGGAAATAGACTTTATGAATATTGGGGTTTAATTTAATTGATGGGAATTTTGTATAAGTATGTTATTAATAGGTATGCAGTGTAGGAATAAAATTTATCAATAGGTATACATTTTAGGAATAAAATATATCAGCAGGTCAAGAGACTGTGGGAAAAAAATATATCAGTAGGTATACAGTGTATAGTATACACTGTATAGTATACAGTATACAGTATATTATCAATATCTATAAACATTGACAGTATTATCAATATAAACAGCACCATCTCACTCAATATATCAGTACCACCTCAACAACTATCACTCTCAATCAATATATCAGTAATATATATTAACTATAGTCAATCAAATTAAACAAGTTTATTATCCCTTCTCTTATCATCTCTTAATCTAATTAATTGTTCAACTACTTCATCAAATTTAACAGTTTCATTCTTACCTTGTTCTTCTTGAATATCTCTATTTCTAACATTAACACTGTTCTCTTGTTCTTCTTGATCTCCAACAATAAATATGAAATTATACTTCAACATTTGACCAGTTCTTACCTTCTTTTGTAAAGTGTTACCGGATAAATCAACATCAGCATAGAACCCATATTTCTTAACTAATTGTTCCTTTAAGGATTCAGCATAATCAAAGAATTTAACTCCAACTGGTACAACTAATATTTGTCTTGGTGATAACCAGAATGGCCATTTACCTTTGAAATGTTCGGTTAAAATAGCAGTCATTCTTTCAACTGATCCTAAGATAGCTCTATGAATCATTACTGGTCTGTGTATACTATGTTCTTTATCATTGACATCAGATTTATATTCCAATTCAAATCTGCTTGGTAATTGGAAATCTAATTGAATGGTAGCACATTGGAACCATCTGTGTAAAGCATCACTTATCATGATATCAATCTTTGGTCCATAAAATGCACCATCACCTGGGTTTAATTCCCATTTATCACCTAAAAATTCATTCAATGCATTTTCTAATTTCTTTTCAGCTTTATTCCAGGTTTCTAATTCTCCAACATATTTTTCGGGTCTAGTACTTAATTCCATCTTAAATTCAAAACCAAAAATTCCATAAATTTTTTGAACAAAATCAAAAGTACCTTTAATTTCTTGTTCAATTTGATCTTCAGTACAGAAAATATGGGCATCATCTTGTTGGAATCTTCTAACTCTAGTTAAACCAGATAAAGCACCACTGAATTCATTTCTATGAATAACTCCAAAATCAGCAACTCTCCATGGTAATTCTCTATAAGATCTTTCTCTACTCTTAAAGATTAAACAATGACCAGGACAATTCATTGGTTTTAAACCAAAATGATCTTTTTCGACATCAAATGTAAACATATTTTCTTTATAATTACCCCAATGTCCTGAAGTTTCCCATAATTTAGAATTATACATATTTGGAGTGATAACTTCTTCATAACCTCTTTGTCTATATTCAGATCTTAATAAATCACATAAAGAGTTATAAATTCTAGCACCATGAGGTAACCAGAAAGCACTACCTGGAGACATTTCATGGAATAAGAATAATTCTTGTTCTTTACCAATTTTTCTATGATCTCTTTCACTAGCTTCTTTAAGGAATTTCAAATGTTCATCCATTAATTTTTTATCAGGGAAAGAAATACCATAAACTCTTTGTAATGAATCATTTGCACTATCACCTAAGAAATAAGAAGATGAATTCTTAAGAACTTTAAAACTCTTGATTTTTCCAGTATGTGGAATATGTGGACCTACACATAAATCAATTAATGGACCACATCTATAAACAGTGGTGGAAGTTCCATCAGGAATCTTATCACTAATGAATTTAACTTTATACTTATTATATTTAAACATGGTTAATAATTGTTCTTTAGTCATTTCCAATCTAACAAACTTTTGTTTCTCTTTGATTCCTTTAGTGGCTACTTTTTCCAAATTACCGAAATCTGCTTGACTAACAACACCTTCACCGTTATTGATAGACATATCATAGAAAAATCCATCATCAGTAGGTGGACCATAAGATAAATGACATCCATAATGACATTCACAAGCTTCTCCTAAAACATGAGCTGATGAATGCCAAAATACTTGTTTACCTTCAGGGTGTTCAAAATCAAGGAATTCTAAATTGACATCTTTTTCTAATACTCTGGTTAAATCCCATAATTCTCCATCAACCTTGGCAATGACTTGACGTTCACTAAAAGATTTACCAATTTCATTAGCAATTTCAATTGGTGAAGTTTCCCAACTTTTACCAACTTTGATAGTACCATCTTTTAAAGTGATTTTGATATCTTGTCTTGGTTTACTAGCGACTTCTTCATCGAATTTAGCCTTTAATTCATCAAACATTTGAATACGGGAGTCAATGAATTCTGGTTGAGGGTCTAAAAGAAGATTGTTTTGTTTCTTACCTTCGGCCTTCTTACCGTTAGCTTTGGCATTAGCTTTACCATCCGCTTTGGCCTTAGCTTCACTGCCAACACTCTTAACAGCTTCGGCAGATTCAACTGATAATTCTTTAACTTTGTTAACGATATCACTCATAGTTAACGTGTAAATTTTTTCCAAAAATTTTCGCAGGCTGATATTTACGCATTTTTGCAACCGTTGGCTATTGAAGTACAGGACGGTGGGTTTTGAAACTTTGGGGGTAATTGTGGGATAAAAATGGATATTTCAATTAATACAACTAGTTCAATGCTTAGTACCAACTTTAACGGTGAAAGTAGCCCTAAAACCACCAAATCAATCGACGTTATTGAAATTCTCCATACAAATGAACAAATGTTATATCAACAAACTCAAAGACTTCAACAACTTCAAAATGATTTGGATAGAATAAGTAAATCACTGGTGGATGATAAATTGACTGTGGCACATCAACAATTATATGAATTAAAGCAATCAATGGCAAAGAGACTCGAACGGTTAAAGGGTGAAGAATATGAGAAAGTTGAGGATGGAATTGAATATGAGGAAGATGATCATTTAAGTGGGAGTACACAAATACAAAACTTACCTTTAGAACTGCCTTTTTATGATAATAATTTAGCTACTAGCTTAAAGGAAAACTTATCCGATAGTTATGAGGTTATTCATAATCATAGGAACAGTAGAATTCATAGTCATAGGAATAGTAGAATTCATAGTCATAAGAATAGTATTAATAGTAGTGACAATTTCAGCCAAATTTATAGTCAGAATCATAGTCAGAATTATAGTAGAGATCATATTCAAAATCTTAGTAGAGATCATAGTAGAAATAATTCATTTAAAAATTCACCAAGAAATTCTAAACTTTCCATTACTTCCCCTAACCAACATCACACCAATCATCAATCATACGGATACGGATTTACTGAAGTTCCAGTGGCAGGCCATGGAGAAACACCTCAACTTCAATTAGCACAATTACATGGATACCTTAATTCTGCAAACCTCAATATAAATAAACGACAAGAACTTAATGAAATCCTTAGTGCTACTGATGAAGTTTTACAACAAATCCCGTCCAAAGATTTGAATTCTAAACGTTGGAGAGAATTTATTACAGGTTTAGATGTATGCATAGGATCGTTTACTAATTAATATATACAAGTTAGACATCTAGTCGTTTTATTTATTGGTTGATTTGTCTTTGTGGTTTAATTTTGAGTTTATTTGACATCTGTGACTTTCTTAACTTCTGTGGTTCACTTACTTCTAATTCGCTTACTTCTAATTCACTTACTTCTAATTCGCTTACTTCTAATTCACTTACTTCTAATTCGCTTACTTCTAATTCACTTACTTCTAATTCGCTTACTTCTAATTCACTTACTTCTAATTCGCTTACTTCTAATTCACTTACTTCTGTAATTCACTTCTATGAAAATCTATTCACAATTAAAAAAATCTATTGGCTATTAAAACCTTTAAAAAAATCTAAAAGGTCTTTGGTGCTAATACTGCAACTTTACTATACTTTAAATTCCTTAACTCTTGTGCAACAACAGATGAAACTCTTGTACCCAAAGGATCACCATTTTTATTAATTAAAACACATGCATTATCATCAAATCTTACAGTAGAACCATCAGGTCTTCTGAATGGAGCTTTGGTTCTGACTACAACGGCTCTACAAATATCTCTTCTTTTAACACGATTGTTAGCCAGTTGTCCTGTGATTTCTGCTGATAAAGGTTTGGCTTGTTTAACAACGACGGTTATTTCATCACCTATTTGAGCAAAGTTTTGTGGTCTATGTCTCAATACTTTAATACATTCAACGACTTGGGCACCTGAATTATCAATGACGTTTAAGAGGGATTTTAAATAAATCATCTTTGAAAATTTTTACTTTCGCTGGTGCGATATTAGTGCGGTTGATAGAGACATTGAGGGAAACTTAGAGGTTAGGAAGGTGAGTATTAGGTTAAGGTGTGATATTTGGTCAAGATAATTATCTTATATTAGGGATGCTATACTAAGAAGGTTGGTGTAATTAAGGAGTGATTTATATATAATAAGACAATAAAAAAATAAACTGTGGAAATTAAAAACTTAAAATATTCATAGGTGAAAATTATACAGACTAAAACACCAATTATGCTATGAACTTTAATACCTTAAAAATCAAAATTAAATCAAATCATAAGCTACCAATCTCACCAATTTCATTCATACGATTGAAATGGAATGACTCAAAAATAATAAGTGATAGAAAATCACATTTCCAAGGGTTCCATATACCTTTAAATGATGATAAAGAAATTCCGTCAATTCTTGAACAATTCAAAAAAGATCATAAACGTTTATGTAAGAGTGCAAGTCATCCATATATATATGCATGGAGAACTGGGAATAAGATCAACGATAAATTTATCAATGTTAAAGAGGGACATTATGATTGTGGTGAAAGTGGAGGTGGCTCGGAGTTAATGAAGAGGGTTATTTATAGATATGACCTATATAATGTAATTGTAATTGTAAGTAGATGGATGCAAGGTGGGAGTATTGGGCCAAGTAGATTTAAACATATTGGTAATGCTGGATGTGACCTGATAGTAAGTAAGATAAAGTCTCAATAACGTGAATTTTGCAGCCACAATAGAGTGTAGGTATTAACAGTACTAGATATATCAAATTAGTAATTGATCGGGATAATTGACTCATAAAAAATGAAACGAACTCATAGTATAAATAATTATTAAAAATATAAATAATCTCTAAATCGACCAAACCAATACTATATCCACCACCATATTCACCCTATCTCGCCCTATCAGTTCCCCCATAAATCTCGTAAAAAAGAGTCGCAAAATTTTCATCATGTTTAAATTACTTAAACCAAGAGTCAATTTCCAACTACTTAAACCCTTAAGGTTATACTCCAAAGCTGTTCCTTTAACAGCCGAAACCTATAAGGATAAAGTCACTATTAACGATAGTTTCAAGAAATTGGACGAAGGTGACCTTGAAGTGTTTAGAGGTATTCTTAAAGATCCAAATGGTATAATTACTAATGAAGATGATCTTCATATGTTTAATGAAGATTGGATGAAGAAATATAAAGGTCAAAGTAAATTAGTCTTGAAGCCCAAAACCACTAATCAAATTTCAAAGATTTTGAAATATTGTAATGCTAATAAATTACCTATAGTTCCCCAAGGTGGTAATACTGGACTTGTTGGAGGATCCAATCCAGTATTTGATGAAATTATCCTTCTGGTAGCCAATTTAAATCAAATCAGGTCATTTGATCCAGTGCTGGGTATTTTAAAATGTGACGCTGGGGTTATTTTAGAAAATGCTGATAATTTTTTAGCCGAAAAGGGTTATATTTTCCCGTTAGATTTAGGTGCTAAAGGTTCTTGTCATGTTGGAGGTGTTGCAGCAACTAATGCTGGTGGTTTAAGATTACTTAGATATGGATCATTACATGGTAGTATTTTAGGTCTTGAAGTTGTTTTACCTGATGGAACTGTTTATGATTCAATGCATTCTTTAAGGAAAGATAATACCGGATTTGATTTGAAACAATTATTCATTGGTCTGGAAGGTTCGATTGGAATTATCACTGGTGTATCAATTTTATGTCCTGCCAGATCAAATTCTGTCAATGTTGCCTTACTTGGTGTATCATCTTATGAAACTGTCCAAAAAGTATTTGTTGAAGCTAGAAAGGAATTAGGTGAAATTTTATCAGCATTTGAATTTATGGACCTCAATTCTCAAAAATTAGTTAGTCAATATTTGAAGCAAGAACATCCAATTGAAAGTGCTGAATTCCCATTTTATATCCTTATTGAAACCAGTGGTTCTAATAAAGAACATGATGATGAAAAATTGGAAACTTTCTTAGGTAATCAAATGGAAAATGGTTTAGTTGAAGATGGGATCATTGCCCAAGATGAAACTCAATTACGTAATTTATGGACTTGGAGAGAAAATATTCCGGAAGCTTCTACTATGAATGGTGGAGTTTATAAATATGATGTATCATTACCTTTGAAATCTTTATATAGTCTTGTTGAATCAGTTTCTTCTAAATTAAAAGAAAGTGATTTAGTACTGATGGAAGATACTTCAAAACCTGTGGTTGAAGCAATTGGTTATGGTCATTTAGGTGATGGTAATTTACATTTAAATGTTTGTGTTAGAGGTTATAGTAAAGACGTTGAAAAGCATTTAGAGCCATTTGTTTATGAATGGATACAACAACAACAAGGTTCAATTTCTGCTGAACATGGTTTAGGTTTCCAAAAGAAGAATTACATTGGTTATACCAAGAATGAAATTGAAATTAAATTAATGAAACAAATTAAAAGTCATTATGATCCTAATGGAATCATGAATCCTTATAAGTATATTGAATCTGTATAAGTTTTTGAATAAGTTTTCGAATGGGTTTATATCTAGGATTGATAAGAATAAAACTCATCAAAGGTATAATGTGAATTAGAGGTGATTACATAAATAATAAATTTGAATATATATATATATCTAGACTACTTCTCGTTGTACTGCACTTTTCAAAAAAACAATGAATCATAAAACAACCATTATTACCTCCATCATTCAAGTAACAATGAATCATAAAACAACCATCATTATCTATAATTTCTCATTCCTTATAAGTGATCCCTCACTATATAACTCCTTTAATGTCTCACTGAAATATTGCTTACAGATTGGTCTCTTAATCTTAAGTGTTGGAGTAATTAAATCTTGTTCAATCTTTAAAGGTTCTATTTGAATAGAAATATTATGAAGTTTTTCAAATCCTGATAATAATTTCTTTGTAGAAGCATTAGCAGAAGTCAAAAATCTTCTCTTTACTTCTACTTGATTCATAAATGGAAGAATTTCATCATCATTTAATTTTTTCTTATAATTCTTCTTAATCCAGGTTTTGGTGGTAGCAAGTTCAATACCAACTACGGCAACCAAATAAGTCTCTAAACTATCACCATGGACGAAAATTTGTGTGAAAAGTGGGAAACATGATAAATAAATATTTTCAATTTTCTCAGGTGTAACGTATTCACCTTGAGCTAATTTAAAGAAATTCTTAACTCTATCAACTATAAATACTCTACCAGTTTGGTTACTAATTTGAGCAACATCACCAGTGGAAAACCAACCATCTTTATCTAAAGCTTTACTGGTTTCTTCAGGGTTTTTATAATATTCTTTAAAGATTTGTGGACCTCTTAATTGTAATTCACCTCTTGGTCCATCAGCATCAGTAGTATGATAATTCATTTCAGGAATTTCACGTACTCTCATTTCACAAGTTGGTGATGGGGCTCCACAAGAACCAGGTTCAGCTTCATAACCTGGTCCTCCACAAACTCCTGCAAATGATTCAGTTAATCCATAACCTTGACTAATTTTTACATTCAAAACTGCTTTTAAAAATTTGATAGTATCAGGACTTAAAGGTGCTGAACCACTACCAATGGATTGGACATTTTGAAATCCAATTTTTTTACGTAAAAGAGCACTTAATCTATCATAGAAGATATGTTGACCTCTTGCACCATCATATTCACTTTGTTTGGCAACTTTATAATTGACAAGGTTTTTGAATAAATATTTAAGAATTGGTTTTTCATCATTATAAATAGTTTGAGTCTTTAAAGCACTTTCTAATTTAGTTAAAACTCTTGGAACTAATAATAATGAAAATGGTTGTAATTTTTGTACATCTTCTAATAAACTTAAAGGAGATGGACTTGAAGGGAATCCAATTTTACAACCCCTAAAACAAGCATAATTAATATTCATTCTTTCATAAATATGAGCTAATGGTAAGAATGCATAATAAGATTTGAATTGTGGTGGAGGAGAACCGGATTTTACAAAACAGAAAGCAGTAGAAGCAACACCATTGGCATGAGTTAATACTACACCTTTTGGATTTGCTCCAGTTGTACCAGAAGTGAAACTGATAGTATAAATAGTTTCAGGTTTTGGTATAACTTCAGGTTTATAGTTTAATTCACCTAATTTTTCAACAGTTTTTATATCATATAATGAGATGCCTACATTTTCACAATCATCAAGTAATTTCTTATCAGTTTTTGATGGATTATTTGGAGAGATTTCATCCATGGATATAATAGTTGTTAAATTGGCTAAACCTTCAGGGTTTTTAGATTTTAAATCAACAATCAAAGGAATTTTATCTTTAGAACAAATCAATAATGGAGATTTGGTTAATTCTAAAATATAATTAGAAGTGTTTGGACCTAAAGTATCATATAAAGCAGTGTTAGTAATAGAATAAGAAGCACAAGCTATATCAGCGATACACCATTCTTTACGATTATATGAAAATATTGAAACAATGAATGATTCACCCACGGATTGATGATTTTTGATTTTATCAACAACTTCAGGGGTTGGTTGGAATTTATTATTTTGTAATACATAAAAAATACCTGAACCTAAATTACGTCTCCTGGCATTGATCTCATTATAAGTTTCATAAACATAAGGTCCTTTAGTACCATCCTCCAAGACGGAACTAACTCCAAAACAAGGATCATCACCATTGTTAGCAACAGCATGCTGGAAAGTATGATAATATGAGTTCAATGATGGATGGATGGACTCCATTAAAGAATCGAAATAGTGTTGATTTCTATAAACGGAAGAAAACCCCGGTTCTTCACTATTAGGTACAGCCTTACCGTAAGCCACCAACATCTCATCTTGAATGTAATTAGAACTGATGAGTCCCTCCACATACTTAGGATCGTTGTTAAGCAATGACATATTCAATGAATTTATTAACAATTGGTCGTCGGTTCAGTAGGAGAGAATTTTATGGGGGATCGCAGTATTTAAGTACGGTGGGTTAACCGAGGACGTTTTTTGTGGGGATTGTTATAAATTCGGAACCATTTATAATACCGATCGTTTTTATTAAGGTTTAGTCCGTCGGTGCAGGTGGGGCTTAATACATGTCGATTCTTGGGGAGTTTATGGGGTAAATAGATGGTGATAATATTGTAGTGATAGGTTTAAGGTAATAAATGAATTATTTTGATGTTTCCAATTACGGTGCTACTAAGGGGAATGTTGCCTACATTCCGATCACTGTCTTACAAGGCTTTAAATGGGTTGAAAATTTCACTATTTACCGTTTCTACTCCAGTACACCATTATCTAACTCCGCGTCATATGCACCGATTGGGAGGGTTAATGGGACTGTTTCATTGAGTGCTTAACCCAGAATTGGATTGTTTCATGGTACATATGAATACTTGGACAATTGCTTTGTAATTGTATACTTTTTAGCGCCGTCAATTGTAACCTTAAGTTTTATCTTTCGGAATAAAATTATTATAATTCTATTGATTAAATTAATGGTTTTATTGATCGGATTAATAGTTGATGGGGTATGGGGTATAGATACTCATTGGTGGATTGAGTTAGGGAAATTGGAACTACAAGGGTATGTATAATTAAATTTCGGTGGTATAATTATTCGCTTATTGTTATATGGTGTCACTTATACGGGTGTCGCTAATATACGGTGCCACGATTATACGGGACAAATATATTATCTCATATTTCGTATTAAGTATAGCTTTACAATGAATTGTGTAATATTATGAATAGCTTGATGGTTTGTATTAGTAGTTAATTGAATTGTATTAGTGATACTACAATGACACCACCTTATAGTATATCATAAAATTCGGTATTACCTTGGACTAGCACTATTTGGCACCAGCTTGCACTATTTGGCACCAGCTTGCACTATTTAGCACCAGCTCGCACTATTTAGCACCAGCTCGCACTATTTAGCACCAGCTCGCACTATTTAGCACCAGCTCGCACTATTTAGCACCAGCTCGCACTATTTAGCACCAGCTCGCACTATTTAGCACCAGCTCGCACTATTTAGCACCAGCTTGCACTACCTAATTTTTATGGGGAATCCGGATAAATTAATTATTTACCGAAACTATTAAAGTTCATCAACAATTGAAATAAAAGAATATCTCTACTTCGATTAATAACTCCTAAATATCTTTATTTATCAATACTACTAATAGTTAATGATCTTAATTGATCAAGTTACCCTTTTGGGTACTTTTTTACTCATAAAAGTCACTATTCATCTCATTACTATTTCTAAAATTAGTCATAACCCAACTAGGAAATATAAATTACTTAATTTTGACATTGTCAGCTAAAATCAGAGCCCGTTCTTTTCCAATAAGTTTCAATCTACAATAATCTTAACAGAAGTAACATCTAAGAGGTAAGTAGTAAGAAAAGAACCGTAAAAGAATAATAAGAAATCAAAAAATCTATAAATACTAATGTGACTCACAATTATGTAAAGTGAACTTTAGCCTTTACTATGTAAAAGGTTTCTTTTACTAAATGTACCGTGCGTAACAACTGCGATTATGACTAACTCTCAGTAATGACAGTATGACTAACTCTTACAAAGCCTTGTCACATCCAAGAAAAAGCCTTATGACTCCAAATGTCGTAAAATTCCCATATCTAATCTAATTCTCTCCAAACATCAAATTCGTAAATCCAATCAAACCCATAGTTAATACCCTGTCATTATACCCACACCCTTGTTTATAGATAACCGTGTCGCGCGGGTTGCTGCAAAATGTCGCTGTTTATTTACTGAGAATGACCTTATCAAACGTGGATATAAATAGTGTTATGTTACCAATTAATTATTTATTATTACCACAAAAAGCTCATAGAGTGATAAAGAATTCTAAGAAAACTTTACCGGATTTTATACTATTGAATCCAATATCTTATCGTCCCTTGCAATTGATACTGACATTGTGTTTAAACTTGCTGGGATCATTAATAAATTTACAATCTAAAGGGTTTAATTGTCAACCATTAACTATTTATAATAGAAGTTTGGGTTTAAGTAATAACTACAAAACTTCTGTAACAAAATTTACATATATTGGACATAATCAAAGAAAGAGATTGGTTGTAAATCAAAGAAATTACAATCAAAAACGTTATCAATCAACCATGATTCAGAGCTTACCTTTGGAAGTTTACATCTCCAGATCATGGTTACGACAGCACTTATATTACTTGGGGTTTGACCTCATAAGATTACAGAGTTATCAGAAATTGAGTAAAAGCTTCGGAACTAATGCAGGAGGGTTTATTAAATCTATAGTGAGTGATATTTCCAGTTTTATTAACAATGCCAATTCTAAAGAATTAAATAATTTGATTGATTTTATTTCTAATAATGAAATTGGTCACTTTGATAGAAAAAATTACAATATTAGTGATTGTAGGTTATTCTTTATAATAATTGGTTATATGCTATTACATGACCATAATACTACTTTAGACAAAGTAGTGGATAGGTTATTATCAATTTATCTTGAATCCAAATCTTACAAATTAGAAACTTTGACTAATGATGACTTCAACTTGAAAGTTCTTAATTTGGCAAATGAATATTATAATGAAGCATCTGTTAATTATGATAAACTTTACAATACCACTACTAAGAATTTATCATTATATATCACAAGACATATCAAGATAAACTTACCAGATCTTCCACCAATCCACAATAAAGTATTATTGACAAAAAGTCTTATGCATAAAGAGTTATATAGGGGGTTAACTCACAAATCACATCCATTCTATGCTAAACTCATAGCTAATGATATAACACCTAATAGGGAAATATATCAAATTTTAAGGAATGACTTATCATATTTTGATGGGTTAGGAGATTATTATCTTTCCAAAGAATCATCAAATTTGTTATATACTTTCAAACAGACTCATTGTTTGAATGAAGCCAGTTTTGGTAAAAAATCATATACGTTGTTAAAAACGATATTAATTACCAATACATTATTCTCACGTTTGGCAATGGCCTATAACCTTCACCAGGGGTTAAATGATGATATAATAAATCTGATGCTCTTAGAAGACTATGTACCAAATTTAGAAGACTGGAAAGATTTAGACCTCGATATATCTCAGGATGTTAAATTCAAACCACTGGATAAAGACTTGGATATAACTGCAAACTTGAAACAGTACAGATATGAACAGGAATTCATAGCTGATTACTTCGAACAGTATGTGGGGTCTTTAGTCATAGAGCAGCCAGAAGTTGCTAAATTATGGATCAATGAAATATATTCTAATGTATTGAATCTGATAAGTGATGAACATAGGTTAAGATTAGGAGGGTTGAATTCTGAAGGATTAGTTCTGTATGATTATCATTCCTGGGGAATTGATATAATAGGAAGGAAATTACGTTAATGTTTTTAATGAATAGCTTTAGATTAATAACTGAACGGTGTTCAAACTAAAAAACGTTCAAACTAAGAACATTTAAACCTATTTCAAAACCTTCTTAATGGGGTCTTTTCTATAGAGAAATCATTTAAAAGCATTTAAAACTCATCTTTGAGATCCTCAAATTCTTTAATATTTATTCATTTCTTATTAATATATATTACATTATTTATGCCTTTTTTTACCTTCTTGCATTAATGCTAAGAATCCTTGATTCTTCTTAGGTTTCTTTACTTTTTTAATGAATTTTGAATTTGCTCCTGTTTCATTCTCACTATCACTACTATCGTCACTATCACTGTCACTATCACTATCATCGCTATCGCTATCACTTTCTTCTTCTCCACTATCGGTATCACTCTTATTCAACTCTTTGAGGGCCTTAGATGGTGGTTTAAAACTTTTATCTTTGACATCAGGTATACCAAGTTTCGCAAGATCACTGAGAGAGTTTAATCTTGGTGGATTAATACGTTTAATGAATGCTTTGAGTTCTGATTTTTCTGGTGATGATTGACTTGGTAGTTTTTCAAGGACTGGTTTACTTGGTTGAGATAATTCTTGAGAATTCTTAATCTTCTCTTGAGTTGGTCTTTTCTCTTGAGTCAATGGTTTACCTTGTGGGTTCTCTTTAGTCAATGAGGTAGGTTCGATAGTTTTCTTAGGTTTTGAAACTTTTACTGAACTATTTGATTCATCTGAACTGGAATTGTTTGAATCTTCAGAATCGTCAGAATCGTCAGAATCGCTAGAATCATCAGAATCGGAATCAGAATCGGAATCACTAGAATCATCAGAATCGGAATCAGAATCGGAATCACTAGAATCATCAGATTCAGTTTCATCTGTATCATCAGAATTGCTAGCAAGCTGTGCTAATGCTGGTGAAGGTTTTGTTGGAGATGATATAAGAGGTTTTGGTGCTATATCAATCTTTGCAGCTGTCTTAGCAGGTGCTTTAACAGTTTTGGGGGATGGTTTATCTTCAGTTGATGGCTTAGAAACTATTGGAGATGCCTTTGATGATGAAGGTGCTTTAACTACCGAAGGTAACTTAGTTGCTGGGGATGATTTAACTACCGGAGGTAACTTAGTTGCTGGGGATGATTTATTAACAGCCGGGGATGATTTATTACCAGCTGGTGATGATTTATTAACAGCTGGTGATGTACTAGGAACTCCCGGGGAGCTAATAGATTTGGCAGGAGATGCTTTAGGAACTGCCGGGGAGCTAATAGATTTGGCAGGAGATGCTTTAGGAACTACCGGGGAGCTAATAGATTTGGCAGGAGATGTCTTAATAGCTTTAGTACCAGGTGAATTACTTGAATTTACTGACGTCACAAACGTCTCTTGTGATTCTTTAACTGGTGACCTAATTGCACTTTCTACAGCTAATGTCTTTCCATTGACATTTACCTGGTTATCCTTTTTTTCATCATCGCTTTCTGCACTATCTTCTACGCTATCGCTATCATTATCACTATCATTGTCATCACTCCCACTATCACTCCCACTGTCGTCTTCACTATCTTCAGTCTCAATAACATTATCATTTCTTTCTTGACTATTTCTTAAAACTCTTCTACCTTCATCACCTCTAGTACTACTTCTTCTGCGTTCATCCCCCCTAGGATATATCTTATCAGGAACCATATTTATTTGTAAACTCTTTAAAAGAGAATTAGATCTCGCATCATTATTAATAGGTCTAATTTTTGAATCAGAGCTGGATCTTACCTTTGGAAGCTCAGTTTCGGAGTTTGATCTTGGTTTCAAATGGATCTTTGGTTTATGAGTCTTTAAGTAATCAAGGATAGCATCTTGACTCATTGTTGGTTCTTTATCGTCGACTGCCATTTGTTCACTGTCTTCACTATCACTTTCACTTTCAGTATCACTAGCCATAGTACTCTTCTCCATACGATTAATAGCCTGTTCTGTTTCTAATTGTGTGTGTACAGGTAAATTCAACATTCCAGAAGTAACTCTGTTACCACCAATGGATTTCTGTGGTTTCTTTTGGGGGATTAATCTATCATCTATTCTTTCAGGTGGTGGTAGAGAGATATTAGAATCATTATGTAAACTATGGAGAGTTTGGTCTTCATTGATGGTTTCATTATGAGTGTCTGTATTAGCATGAGTATGAAGTTCCTGATGGAGTTGATTAGGATATAATTCTCGGTTTCCATCACCGTTTATATTTACAGATTCTTCATTGATAGTATTAGGTTTCTTGGTAGGAATATTATTATCAATGGTATCAAAATACTGAGCACTTCTCTTCTTATTTATCAAAATAGGTGCTGGTTGAACCATTGGAGTACTTTGAATAAGTTCAGCTCCAGTTAATGTCCTATTACCACCAATGATCGTGCCATTTATGGTACCATTGATAGTACGATTAGGCGTATTCAAAGTGACATCAAAGTCTGTGATTTGATTTAATACAACTAACCTTAAGCTATCACCATTCTCTAATACTTCTTGGACTATAAATTCAGGATCCAAATCACATTTATCGAAACTTTGAAATTTTTCAATTTCCAATTCTCCGTCTTTAGGATAGAGCCTTTTGAATTGTTTTTTGATATTTTCAATGACTTGCTCCAATTTAATATTAGGAGGGGTTAAATGAAGGAATTTCCTAATACCATAAGTCTCTAAATCCAGGGGGTTTTGATTGGATAAGTGAATAGGTATTAAATGAACTTTAAGTTTCATTGTCGATGGACCTGAGCGATTGAGAATAAATCGCACTCATTAGGTTTCTTTATGGTTCTCATTATGGTTCTCATTATGGTTCTCATTATGGCCGTCATTCGATACGTGTTTGTGGTTGGTCATTTTAGTTAGGTAGTGGGGGTTATTCTTGATAGAGGTTTTCATTTAGAGTTGGTGGTGATTGAGAATTTATTTTATTTTATTGATCATCTTTATATCATTTCTTTAATTTGTTTCACTCCTATACAATTCTTATATCATTGCTTATCATTTCTTTCATTCCTATATCATTCCTATACCCTTCCTATACCCTTCCTATACCCTTCCTATACCCTCCATCTTTACCAAAATCCTAAACTTCAAAAACCTCCTCTACATCTAACCTACTATCCTGTTCAAAACTAAGAATTTCTCCATCGATAGTACCACAATAAAATCGATTAGTAAATGGCCGATCTTTAACTATAGAACATGTCCTACCACTACCCTTTCTCGCTAGCCTATGTACTAACTTTCCATCAATAGTCTGATAGATATAAAGATCACCATTATCACTAGGAAACATTAAAAATTGTAACCCGGTTTCATATCGATAATTAAGGGTTATAGGAATAGTTTGTAAAAATTTATTCCGAGTCAATGGCCCAAAATTAATAAGCTTATTGACTGGAGGCCATTCACTGTTAATCATATCCCATACACGAACTTTATCATCATTGCCCGCACTAAACAATTGATGGCCTAATGGATCCCACACTAATCCATTGACTGGTGCCAGGTGAGCTTTGACTGATTCCAACAGTGTATCAACAATATTAGTACTATTAGTATGAAGCATATCAAGTCTACAAAGACAACTATCACTTCTTCTTATATCCCATATTCTTATTTCACCATCATATCCACCACTAGCTAAGAGGTTGGATTGTTTAGGATGCCATTTAACACATAATGTCTTTAGTTTATGTCCCTTTAGTGTTTGTGCACTTGAAGTAGTTCTTAAATCAAGTAATCTCACAAATGGTTGATCTGAAGCAACTGCAATTAATGATTGTTTAATGTCAAATGAGTAAATTCTATTGGATAAATCAAATTCATGGACTATACTTAATTCATTAGTATCCCATATTTTGACAGTATGATCAAATGATGCCAGTACAAACATACCAGTATCATAGGGCCACCAACTAACACAAGAAACACCGAAATCATGACCAGTTTTACGTGGGATACCCCCTAATTCTTTTGTTTTCAGTGATAAATCCCATAACTTAATACTCAGGTCAGCACATCCACTAAGAAGGTATTGATAATCGTGATCAATTGATAATGAATTAACCAGAGCATTTGAATGACAATTTTCGGGAAATTCAAACCTTTGATATATAGATGAATAATTTGCTTCAACTAAAGTCTTTGTAAATTCTAAAGGTGTTAATTTACCAATACTACGATCCCAAATTAGCTCATTCATACATTGAGATTTAGTACCAAATCTCGTTATCTCTCGGTAAATGGTGCGAACACCTGGAAAATTTTTCAACATGTTAGACATTAACTCATTCTTAGTAGAAAAGGGAGGAGACCCTGAAGCTGTTAAAAAATCTCAAAAGAAAAGAGGTGACTCAGTTGAAATTGTTGATGAAATCATTGCTGAGTATAAAAAATGGACTGGAATCAGATTCGATTTAGACGAAGCTAATAAGAAAATTAATAAGCTTCAAAAGGAGATTGGTTTAAAATATAAAGCTAAAGAAGATGCTAGTGAATTATTAAAGGGTAAAGATGAATTATTAGCTACTAAAAAACAATTAACTGAAGATGAAGCTAAAGCTGATCAACAATTACGTTATAAAGTTAATCAAGTTGGTAATATTGTTCATGATTCAGTAGTTGATTCTCAAAATGAAGATAATAATGAATTAGTTAGAACTTGGTTACCTGAAGATTTAAAAGAAGTTGGTGATGTTGCTAGTTGTACTGGATCCCCAGCCAAATTATCTCATCATGAAGTTCTTTTAAGATTAGATGGTTATGATCCTGAAAGAGGTGTCAAAATTGTAGGACACCGTGGATATTTCTTAAGAAATTATGGTGTTTTCTTAAATCAAGCTTTAATTAATTATGGTTTATCATTCTTAGCCACAAAAGGTTATGTTCCATTACAAGCTCCAGTGATGATGAATAAAGATCAAATGGCTAAAACCGCACAATTATCTCAATTCGATGAAGAATTATATAAAGTCATTGATGGTGAAGATGAAAAATATTTAATCGCTACTTCTGAACAACCAATCAGTGCTTATCATTCAAATGAATGGTTTGAAAAACCTTCTGAACAATTACCTGTTAGATATGCTGGTTACTCTTCATGTTTTAGAAGGGAAGCTGGTTCTCATGGTAAAGATGCTTGGGGTATCTTTAGAGTCCATCAATTCGAAAAAATTGAACAATTTGTTTTAACTGAGCCTGAAAAATCTTGGGAAGAATTCGATAGAATGATTGGTTGTAGTGAAGAATTCTATAAAGGTTTAGGATTACCTTATAGAGTTGTTGGTATTGTATCAGGTGAATTAAACAATGCTGCTGCTAAAAAATATGATTTAGAAGCTTGGTTCCCATTCCAAAAGGAATATAAAGAATTAGTTTCTTGTTCTAACTGTACTGATTATCAATCAAGAAATTTGGAAATCAGATGTGGTATCAAACAACAAAACCAAATTGATAAAAAATACGTTCATTGTTTAAACTCTACCTTATCAGCTACTGAAAGAACCTTATGTTGTATTTTGGAAAATTACCAAACCGAAGATGGTTTAAAGATTCCTGAAGTTTTGAGAAAATACATTCCAGGAGAACCTGAATTTATTCCATTTATAAAGGAATTACCAAAGAATTCAACTTCATTAAAGAAGAAGAAATAGATTAGTTTGGAAATATATAATTGAAAATATTTTTAGTTTTAGGATGGTTCTGTAGTGTGAGTAATTGTTTACTCTTTTAGGATCTTTTGGTCTCGTGATCTTGTGATTTTATGTAAGCCTAAGCCTTATGTAATCTTGTACTTGAATTGTAACCTTATGCAACATGATGTAACTGTTTCATCAAAATTATCATATTCAATTTTATAGGGACGCTTGCTATAGCCTTTCATAGTTTCTATTTTAAAAGTGTCTCATTTTGCAACCAATTTGCAACCAATTTGTATGGAAATTCTCGTGACAAAACCATGGTCATAAAACCCTTGTAACAGAAACTTTCACTTAATAAAAATAAAAAATCAAGGATTTCCATTTGACTCTTCCATAACTCATTTAAAGTTTTTTAATTGGCCCCTACCCCTTTTAGTCATGGAACGTTCGCTGACAATCTAAATACAACCGTAAATTCGTAATTTAGCCTCCGCGTAAGCCATCTTTCCACTTGCGCACGGAGGTGTTCTACGCCGGAAATTTCCTAATTCAGGAAAAACCGCAACTTTAATTATAGTGGCTACTAATCCCTGTAATTAAGTTCGGTCGAAGGAAAAACTATATAAGCCCCCAATAAAGCCATCAATTTTGTCATCAATCAATTGATTAAACAATGGGAAAAGACGCAGAAATTAAAGGTAAAAACGCCATCATTACAGGTGGTACTAAGAATTTAGGAGGTAAGACTAGTGAGGAGTTAGCTAAGCAAGGAGTTAACTTATTCTTACATTACCATTCAGATAAGGATAAATCTAGTTCAGAATCTTTAGCTAAAACTTTAGAAGAATCAGGTATTAAAGTTGGTTTATACCAAGGTAAATTAGATGATGCTAAAGATGTTGCAGACCTTTTTGCAGCCGGTGAAAAATTCTTTGGTAATGGAATTGATATTGCCATTAACAACGTTGGTATGGTTTTGAAAAAACCAATTACTGATATAACTCAAGAAGAATTTGAAAAGATGGATACAATTAACAATAAAATTGCATTTTTCTTTATTCAAGAAGCTTCAAAGAGACTTAATAAGAATGGTAAGATTGTTTCACTTGTTACTTCATTATTAGCAGCCTATACTCCATTTTATAGTATTTATCAAGGTAGTAAAGCTCCTGTTGAATATTATACTAAAGCAGCATCTAAAGAATTAGTTTCCAAAGGTATTAGTGTTAATTGTGTAGCACCAGGTCCTATGGATACACCATTCTTCTATCCACAAGAAGCTCAAGGTGATGTTGAATTTTACAAGACTGTTAGTATCAGACAAAGATTAACAGAAATTGAAGATATTGCACCAATCATCAGATTTTTAGTTGGTGAAGGGTACTGGATCACTGGTCAAACTATTTATGCTAGTGGTGGATTCACTGCTCATTAAGGGTGAGAACTGAGACTTGGGGTAAGGATTGAGGGTTAGGGTGAGGACTGAGGTTTAAGATGAGAGTAGAATTTTATTCTATTTAATCAATTGAATTGTTTTAAAGTCAATTAAGAAGATATTCATCCAATTGAAAGTTATTAACCTAATTCAATCAATAAACCCTTTAAATTCCAATGTTTGATTTATAAGTATTTAGTTAATCAATATTTCACATATATTTCTATACTCTAAGTAAGAGCTTCTTCAGCACAACAACATAAAAGACATCCAAATAATGCAGCACAACTTCCACAGCAGCAGTCACCACAATAACCTCCACCTTTCTTTTGTTGAGCATACATTGGTTGCTGTTGTTGATAATATCCACCACCTTGAGGAGGTGGTCCACCATAACCTTGAGGAGGTCCATAACCACCACCTTGAGGAGGGCCACCATAACCACCACCTTGTTGAGGACCACCATAGCCTCCTTGATTGTAACCTTGATTATATCCACCTTGTTGATAAGACATGTTTTCGCAAAATTCAAGTTGCTCGACACAAGATGAAATTTATATTTGGTGGTAGATCAGAGTAAACGGTTTTCGGTGTACGGGGGTAATTTTCCACGCGTACCTGCATAGGATTTTGGTGCGTACAGTTGATACCAATAGCATTTCACACCTCCCTTAACAAAATTATCTCACAGGGACATCTGGATGGTGGAGAATTTATTCTCCATGAGATAATGAGTGTTTATGTCTTTGCCTCATCTACGTGTAACATTGATAAACTAATGACTTACTGAATTGATTAACTGTCATTACAACCGTATACCAGAAGTGTCTGCATTTTATTGGTGCAATAGTGATGTCAATTGGGTCATTGTTGATTTCGAACCAGAATTCTACAATATTGTTAAATCTGTTAATGAGGGTTCGTTAGTTGGTATTGACACTAATATTATAGAATCATCCCAAGTTGATTCAGCCTAAGAAAGGGTGTTGAAGACCCGGGGCATCATGAGTACAAGAGCTAAGTCAAGAATATCCGCCATTTGATTTACAAATGTCGCAGCGATGTATTCTTGTTGAGGGAGGTGTGAGATGCTTTTGGCATCAACTGTACAGTCTTAATTTTTTGACATGTCTACCCCGATTTAAGGAATCCAAGGATACTAAGCTATTAATAGAACATATATTGAATTATGAACGAATGGATTCTTTTCAATTCCAACTGCTTATAAGTGAACTTATAAAGCTTCAGCAGTCTCTTCAATACAACAACAACATAAACAAGCAGTGATGGCAGCCCAACACCCTACAATACACTCACATGAATGACAACAATATGAACAACATCCACCATCATCTCTAGGAGCTTGTTGTTGTTGATAGTAAGGACCTTGTTGTGGAGGTGGTCCTTGGTTATATCCTTGATTATACCCTTGGTTGTTATATGACATTTTCCAATTATTATGATTTGGAATCTCGTCCGCTATTTATATGAAATTCGGGAGGCTTAACACCTGAAACGTTACACGAGATCAGCGGGTTTATTTTTAGTGTTTGATGATTGGTTTATAGGTATAAAATGTTCGGTTTAGGTTTTACAGGTTACTTAAGATAAGTAGTAGATATTTGTGAGTAGTGATGGTTTTAAGTTAGCGCTATACTGCAATACCGTTATGCCAAGAGATCACTGGTGGTAGATTAAATTATATAAATAATGACGTATTGTCGTTATGTCAATCTGTGTCGTGGTCGTGTATTTTCTATGTTTTTAAATCTCGCACGAAGAGGCTTTTGTTTTTGTGTTGTGACAATGTCACCATAATGTCACAGAGACTTTATTCTTCTATGTCGCGTTTATCGCATCAATCATCTCATCATGGACCTATTAGACCTACCAACATATCTACCTAATTCTACCCCAGTAGAATCTGTAGCACCAGAAACCGCCAAGAAAGAAATACCTACACAACCAAAAACATATGATGATAATGATTTAGATGAAGAATCTTCGTTTACAATTCAAGGTACTAATATTGTCCTTAAGACTGAGGAAGATATACAGAAATGGATAGCTGATAGGAAAAGAAATTGGCCCACAAAAGCTAACGTACAACGTAAACAAACAGTACAAAAACCTTGTAAGTTTGGTAAGAATTGCAAATATGGTAAGAAATGTAAGAATCTACATGATAATTTCAAGGTTATCAATAACTTAAAGATCTCAGTACCGAACAAATATGAGAATCATACCAAATCGACTTCATTATTTAAAATGTTGGTAAAGAATGATCAATTGCAAGAGAATACGAAATTTTTAGAATTTTTAAAGTTTTTAGATGACAAAGGCTTAATAAAGCATGATTTTTGATTTTTAGGGGGATAATATAATTTAATAAATACAAACTATTCACAAGGTTTTTATGATTTTTTTAATGGTTTTTTAATGATTTTTTTCTTTCTAGATGATTCTATTTATAAGAATCTTTAGATATCTATGTAAAAGAATATTTGTGAATTTGAAAATGTGTGAACATGAAGATGTGGAAATCTGTCATTTTAACTCTCTAAATCAAAATGTGCGAGTATACCACTCTATAAACTCCTTCACTATAACCCTCACATCATCTCTTCAATTCCAAATTTCTTTGTGGCATCTAACATAATACTACATTGTTTCCCAATGTCACCCAATTTTCCTATAACTACTTCATTACCTTCTCCAAATCCATAGATAGAATATTTCAATCCTACCTTCTTACAAAAGTCTAAAACTAATGGTTGACATTGACGTAAATTATGTCTAGGTAATCTTGGAAATAAATGATGAATGGCTTGGAATTGTAACCCTCCATGAAAGAAATCAAACCATTTAGGACAATCAACATCCATTGTAGTTCTTAATTGTCTCATTGGGAATGATTCACTTACACCTAAATCTGATGTAGACATAGCAAAATGTGATAATGTGATTTGAACATGAACAATAAAAGATGCAAAATTTGATACTAACATAAATTTAAGTTTCCCCCAATTACTTTCAATACCAAAAACTAATAAATAAACATACCAATAAGCGAAAAATGATAACCCTACAATTTCCAAGTATCTAAACCAAGCAGCTTTACCCTTTTTAGGACTTTCTCCCATGATTAAGTAAGTCCATGATAATCTGTATAAGTTGAATCTACCGAATCCTAAAATGACGTAAAAAAGATAATTTTGGAAACGAATAAGGAATTGAGCTGCTTTATCAAATTCCAAAGTTTTCTCATAATAAGTAGAATACACATTACCAAATAAACGGGTACTAACGGCAAAAAATGGTAAATGTTGAATATCTGGATCATGGACTGGATCATTGGTTATAAGATGATGAACATTATGATTTTTCTTCCACCATCCAAGACTTAAACCTCCAAAGAAATCAGCAATGAAGATTCCAAAAACATTATCAATTTGATAATCATGACTGATGGAAATATGACCAGCATCATGAGCAATGAAAGTACCTTGTTGCCATAATAATCCCAAAATAATAGCACTGGTGGTATACCAACCTAATTTATAGAATGATAAACAATATAAGAACATACTAATGAGTTTAATTATTTCACGGACATAATTCATATAATGACATTTATAATACCCAGCACGAATAATTTCAGCATGAAGTTTATTATATTCATCTCTTATATTTGTTTGTGTAACATAATCCAAAGAAGGGAAATCCACCAAATCTTGATGAGTTAATTCATTATCATATTTCTCCATTAGTAACTTAGGGTTAATTATAGTTTGATCTTTATAAGTTGGAAATAAGTGATATTTATTCTCTTCAGTTACAATTAAATTCTGAGGTACTTTAGGGGCAACTAATCTATCATTAGGAGATATTTCACTAGAATCAGTACTAGTAGTATCTAACTCCAAACTATCATCATCGAGCTTTTTATCTAAAATATCATTCCCTTTCAAGATTTGAGTATAGTCAGCACCTTGAATAGGTGGTAGAAGATTCTCCCATGCATAATCAATATACCCAATTCTATATTTAGTGAAAGTTGAAATAGATTCTTGTGAATGGTAGGCTTTCATTTCATCAGTAGCATCTCTACCTATCATATGTAAAACTGCCTTTTCACCCCCAGGATGGTAAGGTAACCAAGCAGTAAGGTTCAACACATTGTTTTCATAGATTATAATGGCTTTACCTTCATTGATAAGTGATGCTACTTGACTTCTACTGATAACTTTCATTAGAATTACAAGTAAAATAAACGCGGGCTATGAACTGATTTACGATATATCGATCACGTGACGGTTTTAAACGAGGAGGGGATGGGCTTATAGGGGTTATCGAATCAGATGGACACAATAAGAGGAGGTTGATGCCTAATAAAGTAAATTTTATTATTTATATTAGATTATGTAATTTAATTGAATTAAGACATTTTAATTCGGTTCGGGTTCCAATCGGATACTTTCTATCCTTTAAGCTTATACAAACCTTATCTCATACCCTACTTGACCCTCCACAACACAGGTACCATCCTCTCTAAACCTTATCTCATACTCCTACTTGACCCTCCACAAAACTTGTGGCATCCTCTCTAGTAATTTCTGCTACACTACTAACTTTATTATTAAATGTCACACCATAAAATTTATTTGCAACTGCTAACATTTCAGGTCTAAACGTTGTACAAATGAATTGTGCTTTGTTACTTAATTCACTTATCATTGATGCTACAGCTGTTCTATATTGAGTATCCAAATTAGCATCAATTTCATCAAATAAGTAAAATGGTGCAGGATCACAACTTTGGATAGCTAAGATAAGCGTTATGGCACATAGTGATTTTTGACCTCCGGACAATTGTTCAATTAATTGTTGTTCATCATTTTTGGAATTGAATGATACAGAGATTGATACTCCTGTATAATCATTAGCATCTTTAGTTATAATTAATTTTCCAGTACCTGAAGGAACCAATTGTTCAAAAATCTTAGTAAACCCACTTGCGACATTATTGAAAGACTTCTCTATAGCTTGATCTTTTTCTATCGATAAGTTTTCAATTAATTGTTCAATAGATTGTTTGGAATCATCTAATTCTTGACGTCTTTCGAGTAAATCATCTCTTTGTGATGTAAACATTTGATATTGTTCAATTGCCTTTTTGTTGATATGAGAATACTTCGTCAATTGTGAATTGATATTGGTTAACTTGTCAAGAAGTTCACTATCATTAATATCTTCAAATTTACTGGTATCAAATGCTTCTTCTGGTAAAACTCCAATTTCACTTAATTTCTTATTAAGTTCATCACGTCTTGTAGTTAATAATAATTTCTTATTGAGTGATTTTTCCACTATTTTAGTCAATTTTTCAATCTTCTTCATCAACTTTAATTGTGAATCATTGGCTTTACTTAAGTCAACTTGCTTAGTAGTGATTTCATTATTAATAGTTTTAATATTCATTTCGTCATCATTAAGTTTTAGTTTAACTTGTTGTAATTGTTTATTTAATCTCTCAACTTCATTGGTCTCTTCATCAATACTGTCTTCTTCAATTATATCTATTTTCTTTAACTTATCAATATTATGAATATACGTAACTAATTCCACTTCTAAATTGGCAAGCTTATTCTCAACATCACTATTTTCATTAATAACTTTAGTTAAATCATTCTCATGTCTATCTATATCAGTTTTGAGTTGTTGTATGATACGTAATTCATCTTCATTCAATTCACTGAATTCACTTGCCATCTCTTCTTTCTGTTGTTCAATATTTATCAAAAGATTCTGTTTAATAGATACCACAGATTCTTGATTATTCTCTAAGTTCTTAAGTTCTTGTTGTACTTTAAATAATTGATTCTTAGTAGTCTCTAAATCACTGGTATTCTCTATAGATAATTCGTCAAGTTGTTTGAGTTTGATTTGTAATTCATTATTCAATTCTGTGAATTCCTTATTAGCATTGGTTATATAACTTTCACACTCTTCAAGTAATCTATCATTCTCTTGTAAACTCTCCTTCTTATTTACTTGATTCTTTATAGCATCTAAACGGGACTTCTTATAATCTCTAAACCCTCCACTCAAGGAACCACGCTCTACTTTATCACCATCTAAAGTTATAGCAGTTAAATTGAAACTTTTAGCAAGCTCTGAACCTTTACTTAATTCTCCTACCACTATGGTTTTCCCAAATACATGATTAATAGCTTTACTGATTCTTGGATTTGTGAATTTGATCTTCTTAATTAATGGTATACTTTGATACTCATTCAGATCAGGGTATTGAATATTTGTTGATGGATTTATTCTATTCAAAGGTATGAATGTTACCCTACCACTTTTATTACGTATTAATTCTTCCATTAATAAACTGGCAGTTTCATCAGTATCTACCACAACATGAAATAATGAATTGCCTGCTATGACTTCGGTAGCTATTTTATACTTATCACTAACTGTGAATAAATTAACTAAAGGTCCATAAACTGAATCATTTAATCGGAGTTTTTTGATAATTCCTTCTAATGCTTCAAGACCTTTCAGTTGTTGTCTATCCATAGTTTGACTAACAATATTATTAGCTTTAATCAAATCATTAGTTAAGCTATCATGAATGCTTTTCAATTTGATTTCTTCTCTCCAATAAGCTTTCCTCTGATCGGAGATTTCATTAATTTTATATTTGATTTCACTGATACCTTTTTTAATTCCATTGATTTCATTCTTACGTTGTTGTTTGGTTTGGTTATACACTTCAGTTAACTCTTCTACTTTAGTCTCCAACTCAATAATATCTTCTTTTTTATCAGTAATACCATCATTAAGACGGGTGATTTCGACTTCTTTCACACTTAAATCCTTTTGCAACAGTTCAATTTGATTCTTTATCCATTCATCACGTTTCTTCTTATTAGGAAATTTAGAATACCTATTCTGTTTAGAATAAAGACCTCTTTGTTTAGTAGTCAATTCAATTAACTTGGTCTTGATTTCAGTCTCCTGTTGGTGTAATTCAATCATTTTTGGTTTATATTCTTTGACTTTATCTTTCGTTTCATTGATTAAATTTTCATAATTCTTTATGGCTTTAATGTTTTCCAGTTTACTTCTTTTAGCTTTATCAAATTCTTGATTCAATTCATTCAATTCGATTTCTTTTGATGTGATTGTTTCAAATAAACTCTCATAATGTTCAACATTCTGACCTTTTTCAACTGTTAAAATCTTTAATTCTGCTTTCAATTCATCAATTTCATCACTTAATTTCTTACAAGCTTTCTCTCTATTTTCCAATTCGTTCAATTCTCCTTGACTTTTCTCTAAATTTTCATCATATTTGATCTCTAAAGACGCTATCTCATTATTCAATTCATTCAATTCTCTATCATACAAATTATATTCATAAATCTTCCTACTCCTATCTAACTCTTGATACTCTTTTAAGTCATTAGATTCTATTTGTAAATCACCTAATCTTTGATCTACACTACTCAATGCTTCATCGATTCTTTCCCTCTTTAAATTAGAATTACTCATCTCTTTCCTTGACTCTTTTAATCGTAATTCGAATACCTTAGCTCCACTAACATCTTTCAACAATGATAATCTCTCAGCATCTTTAGAGTTTGTCAACGCTGTGATTTTTCCTTGTGGTACTATATAATAAGGGTTAGATCTAGAAAACCCTCCACTCTCTAATAAATTCATTATATCTGATCTAGTGGCATTCTTTCCATCTAATGAATAATCATCTTTCTTTAACCCAATTGTTCTTCTCACACTAACTTCGTCTTTATTAATGGGTAATCTTCTATCTGTATTATCAAACACTATCTCTACATATGCTGACATTACTGTACCACTTCCTTCATGAATTAACCCTTGACGTTCCTCTCTTGTCATATGTGTATACGCATCACTTAATACGAATCTAATTGCGGAAAAAAAGTTGGATTTCCCCGATCCATTTCTTCCTACAACCACATTAAACTCTGGACTAAGTACATCAATGATTGTAGTGTTTTTATATGTTTTAAAACCTTGTATAAGGATTCTTTTAATGTGCATTATAGATGATAATTCGCGTACACGTCTCACGCGATTTTGATTTTCGCGATGCGTCTTTATTAGAGTCATTAGAGTATCTCAGGGTATCGTACTAGGGTATTGTACTAGGGTGAGGCATTGGGGTATCTTAGGTTATCTTAGCGTGTGTTATTACGGTTCAGTGTTAGAATGTGGTGCTGGGGTATCGTCTGAGGGCCGTCTTAGGGTCGTCTTAAAGTATCATATTAGGCTTCGTATTAAAGTACCGTATTAGGATCTATTAGGTCTATTAAGGTCTTTAAGGTATATTATGGGGCTATGTAATACGCATCATTCCTTCAGTGAACTATCGTCTCATGAATCATTCCTCTCTCAGATATACGTCCATGAATCATTCCTCTCTCAGATATACGTCTCATGAGTTAATCGTCTCTCAGATATACGTCTCAGGGGTTATAAGTCTCTCCAAACTTATCCTTCAACTCCCCATAATCATCCAATTTACTCCAAGGTAATTCATCCTTCTCATACCTAACTGGTGGTAACAGCATTGGTAGCCTTATTGCATCACCATTGTCATTAACATCATTCTTATATGTGGGAATCAACTTCTTAGTTCCACTAACTAATACTCCTAACTCATAACTAGCAATAGTATACTCCTTCAATGGTTCATCTCTTCCTAACAGTTTTTTAGGTTCTCCCCATGCTTGTTTGGAAAGATTATGACTACACATAAGCACCCATTTCAATGACTTCCAATCGTCTTCATTGTCTGCCATGTATAGTTTAACATGGGGTAACGTGGTTTCTCTACCACTGATATCCTTACCGACGTTCCATCTGCAAATGTATGGCTTTATATTTTGAAGCCAATGTTGTCGTATACTGTTATATCCGGAATGTTTATAATGCAACAGCATTCCTGCACCAAACCCTAAATCATTAGCTATTACGTCCTTAATACTTGGATAAATGATTTGCGGTTTATATCCAATTCGTTTCTGGTGAGCTTTGGCAACTTTATCTCCTGGGTTTACTTCAATTACTTCCCCACACATTATGGGACAAAGTATATGGGTGAATAAAGAAGAGCTTGATTTCTCCTTCATACCTAAAGATGAGGCGATTGATGAAACTTGTGCTAGTATATTACCCCCTTTAACAAAAGCATTGTTACGTTTTAATGCTTGATAGAGACTTCCATAACCATAGGTAGGATTAGAATCTACTTTATATGTTCCTGGAGCTGATGCTACTAAATCTACTGTTACTTCGTCAAAACAATATTCTTCAAGTTCCTTACCTAAATCTGATAACTTTTGAATATTGTATTGATGTAAATAATCTATGAGATGACTCTGAAATCTTTCACCTTGTTTCTTTGTAGTCTTGCCTTTATTTAATCTTCCTGAACGCCAACACATTTGTGTTAAACCCATGAAATCAAGTTTGGTCAAATTGGCTGTCATTATAACAATCTCTACACTACCAGGGAAGAAATTGATCATCATTTTCGTATGATGTGTACCATAACGTATAGGAAGACGAGCTACAATTTCTGAAACATTGAAATTGGATTTGACATCTTCAGTTAAAATTGATGACCCTGTGATCAATGTTAAGGGACGCTGATCTACGAGGAAGTCTGGGTGTAGATAATCGAGAACAAGATCAACATCTATGGAGAAATTGAATTGGTAGGTGCGTGTTAAGTCTGGTTGGCGTAGAAGATGGGTGAGTTTAACTGTGTTATCATTAGAATGGGGTGATTTATTTGTAGGACAGTAGAAAAGTTGAATGGGTGAAGGTTTATGTTTTTGTGTTGTTTCTGTTTGTTTTTGTGATGTTTCTGTATGCTTCTGTGATGTTTGTGTATGCTTCTCTGATGTTTCTGTATGCTTTTGTGACATTCCTGTATGTTTCTGTGTATCCAAACTCGTTTCAATCGTCTCTTTGTGGCTTTCAACATTTTCAACATTTTTATAACCTTTATTCAACATTGGTTTCGTATCATCAATCTCAATCCATGTTCGTTTGATTCTTGATCCACCATGCCCTGAACTCTCTTCCCCTGAACCTTGTGCACCATCACCACTTCCATCTATATCACTCTGACTGGCATTGGTATTGCCAACACCATTATTACCCCCATTGGAACCTCCCCTCGTGCCTGCCCACCGCCTCATTGCCGCCAAGGCTGCTTCAGATCTAGGTCTCATGTTTCGGTTTTTCATTTTCTTACTCAACTATGATCACCTTCAATTACACCAATAATGAAATTGTGTCATCCCCCTTCGTGATAATTTCTGGACGTACTGACCTTCCTCAAGGGTATATCGAGTTTATAAACAATGACAATTCCGTGTTTCCTCCAAGTTTTTTTGAGGTCAACAATCGTCAATTTAAAGCATTGGTCAATGTTAGTGAAGGTATAAATACTTTCACTGTAACTGCCTATCAAGGGGCATTGGATCCATTGGGATTTGCTAGTGGTGGGAAAAGACTGGAATCAACAAAATTAACTATTCAATTTTATCCTTTACCCAATAAACCCATCCATTTATGTGTGATCTTAGGGAGAGACTCTAATGGTAGCTATGATATGCCTAGATATAAATCCGGGGAAGTGGCTAATCTTGATACTGCTGTAAGGAAGTTGAAAGTAGCTGCAAGGATAATGCAAGCATATACACAAGATGAAATGAGGTTAAGTGGATTCAGTAATAGATCGTTTCAATTCGTTGAAGAATCTACTCATGATCAAGGAGTGTTCGGTTATAATGTTCAATCCAAGATTCCTCATAATGAAGTCAAAGTTCATGTAATTAGATCTCCAAAAACTGTTGCAGAAATAAGAAACCCTAATTACGCTCAACAAAACCCCAAAGGATCTGATACGGGATGGCTATTCAGTCATGCATTAGAACTTATTCGGAATTCTGATCTTCATTCCAATAGAGGTGATACTGCTGTACAATGTGCTGTTGTTTATCTTGATGCTCATTATGATGTTAATAGGGATTTGATCTTAGCTCATGCTGCTTTAGGTGGAGGTACTGGTGATATAAAGCTTGCGATTTTTGGTTCTCATGGTATACACTCATGGCCTCAGAATTTCGCTAATATCACTCCTAGCTTTTTAGATTCTACTCATTTATCTAAAAAAGAAGTTGCTAATGATGCTAATCAATGTGGTACTTCATGGGAGTGTCTTAATATTACCATGGGTGCATTCATCCATGAAATAGGTCATCTGTTAAGTTGTCCCCATCAAGTGGATGGTGTTATGTTACGTGATTATATTTGGTGGAATAGATCCTTCATGACAAGAGAGAATGAATGTATAAGGACTAATACATCTTCAGCTGTTATTGGAAATAATGGTTGGGATAAAGTTTGTCATTGGAATATCCTTGATAGAATTAGATTCCTTTACCATGGAACTTTTGCATTACCTATAGATGATAAGGATTCTCATATCTTCTCTACAACTACTGCTTCAGATAATAGTTATGGTGATAGAAATAAAGTTCCTGTTCTGTATAATGTGGGAGATGGTAAAGTGGTTGTAAAATCAGACGTAGGAATCTTTCTTATTGAAGTTATTACGAGAGATCTTGCTCGTTGGCATACACCATATTTAACTCCTAGTCATGGTGGTAAAGGATTTCAAACCCGAATGGAACTTGATTATAATTACTTGTATGATCAACTTAAAAGAAGTACTAATGAAGTTGATGAACATTTCAATATTAGAATCTTATCATTAGGTGGAGACTTATTCATTGAAGATTTTAAGAAGCAAAGTAGTGGTAAAGGCATAAAAGGAGATTTTGGATTAGACAGAGGCACATTAACAGGGTACAAGAGTGTTATGTTAGGAAGTCTGAAGGGACAAGAAAAAATTATTGGATTTGATATACATAGTATATACAAAGTTAGAGTTTACCATGGAGGAGCATTAGATGGTGTTAGATTTTATTTCAAAACTGGTAGTTCTGCGAATGATGGTCCACCACCAGTCCCATCGAGAAATTATATGAAACAATTGGTTAATAAGATGGGTAATACCAGTATTCTGGGTTCAGATAAATCAGTATTATTAGGTAATGAAAAACACCATTTTACTGAAATTAGTATAAACCCCAATAATCCTATTGTGAGATTCCATTTCCGTAATGGGCAATGGATTGATGCAGTACAATTGGAATTTGCAAATGGAGAAAAGACTGCAATGTTAGGTAATGCTAATGGAGGGCATTTATCGACATTGGAAGCTCCTGAAGGACATGAAATGATTGGAATGTATGGATATACAGGGAATTGGTTAGATGGTTTAGGAATTATTTATCACTAAGTTTTGTGATAATTAGTAGAAAAGATTTATATGAATTTTGATTTTTTATGTATGTCTTTAGAAATAAAATCTTGGCTCTTTATCTATGTGTTTCTTTATCAGTATTTCTTTATCTATGTGTTTCTTTGTCTATGTGTTTCCTTATCTGTGTTTCTTTGTCTACTTGTCTAGGAATTCAACTCTTCATCTGTCTATAAATTCTTGACCCTTCATTGAATTGTCTATAAATTCACGCTTCCTCATCTAATTGTCTCTCAAGCACCTTATCTCTTGCTCTATTATACTCAACAGGATACTTTTGTAATACCCCAGATTTCTTATATAAGAACTTACTCTCTCCATGTTTCAATAGTTTAAGTCTTTGTTCAATATTCTTTATATCCTGAGACATTTGATCAACCTTTGGAAACGTTTCACTATATAACTGTTGGAGAGTATGAAGCTTTTCTCTTAAAAGGTTTCTCTTTTCTGTTATCTTTTGGGTTTCATTATTTAATACACCACTCAATTGAGCTTGTAGGACTAAGGATTTATCTAATTCTAAGGAATCAAGGCCATGAGCTAAAGAATTAGAAAGATATTGAAATGAAGTATTTGTTGGTTCTTCATCACTTGATATAAATGAATCAGTTATTGATGAAGTTTCTGTTTCATTTTCTGTATTTTGAATTTCATTTATTTTTATAGTATTTGTTTCATTGGTGGTGTTTGTTTCATTGATGTTTGGTTCATTGAGGTTTGTTTCATTGATGTTTGTTTCATTGGTTGTGTTTGTGTCACTACTCGTACCTCTCTCACTACTCGTAGTATTGGTTTCACCACTTACATCCAGTCTACCAACCGGAAACGTATCTTCGACTCGATTTATCATTCTATAAAAATTCTCCTCCCTTATAACATTCCTATTCTAATAACTAACACGTATCAATTCTCTATGAATTTTCTTCCCCTTCTTGATGTATCGTAAAATGAGAAATCTCCTCTGTATTTATAACATCAGCTCTAGGCAGTCGCGAATCCCCATGTCCTTTCAGTTCCAAAGCTCTGACGTTTTAGCCAGGCTAAAACCTTTTGGGATTCTGTTTGAAAAATCCCTAAGTGATCTTATTAAAGGTATTAGGAGCCATTCGAAAGAATCACCTGAAAGTCTAGGATCATTTCTCGATTCAGCAATTGTAGAATGTAAGAACGAACTTGGTACCAATGATATGGAGACCAAAGCTATGGCTATACTTAAATTGGCTTATTTGGAAATGTATGGGTTTGATATGGCTTGGTGTAATTTTCATATTCTTGAAGTTATGTCTTCAAATAAATTCCAATATAAAAGAGTTGGTTATTTAGCCGCCATCCAATCTTTCAAGTCAGAACAAGACTTACTTATATTGGCAACAAATCAATTTAAGAAGGATTTAAATTCCCATAATCATATAGAAATAGGGTTGGCACTTAGTGGTATTGCCACCATAGTTACTCCTAATTTATCTAAAGATATCAATGATGATGTTTTGATGAAATTAAGTCATTCAAAGCCATATATTCGTAAGAAGGCTATCCTAGCCATGTATAAGGTTTTCTTACAATATCCTGAAAGTTTACGGATTAATTTCAATAGAGTGATAGAAATGTTGGATGATGGTGATATTTCGGTTATTAGTGCTACTATAAATGTTATCTGTGAAATCAGTAAAAAGAACCCAAAGATTTTCGTTAATTATTTACCTAAATTCTTCAAGATATTAGATGAAACTAAGAATAATTGGTTAACAATTAGAATCCTTAAACTCTTTCAAAGTTTATCAAAAGTTGAACCAAGAATGAAAAGGAAAATTTTACCTTATCTTATGGACTTAATGATCACTACCGAAGCATCATCTTTAATTTATGAATGTATTAATTGTATTGTAAATGGTGCAATGTTATCACTGGATTCTCATAAGGATAAAGATGTTGCTAAATTGTGTATTGAACAAATATTAAAGTTCTTTCAAGCTGATGATCCTAATTTGAAGTATGTGGGTCTTTTAGCTCTTATTAATACTATCAAAGTATTTCCAACTTTAATTAAAATGAAAGGGGTGTCAAGTATTATAATGGATTGTATTACTGATAATGATTTACTTATTAAACAAAAATCTTTGGAAATTTGTCATTACCTTATAACTGAAGATAAAATCGTTGATTTAATTAAGGTATTGTTAGTACAATTGATTCCTAATGATAATACTCTTGTTCCTGATACACTTAAATTACAAATTGTATTAAAAATTCTTAGTATTGGTTCAATGAATAATTATAGTAATATTCCTAATTTTAAATGGTATATTGCTGTTTTAAAAGATATGATAAATTTGACTTTATTACCTGATGATAAGAATCATTCTTTGGATTCAGAAGTAAGTAAAACAATTTCGCTAGAAATTGGAAAAGAATTTAAGAACTTAACTGTTAGAATCCCATCTTTAAGATCAAGAGCTCTTAATATCCTTGTACCAATGATCTTAGATATTAAGGTATTGGATAACTGTCCATTATTATTAAAGGATTTCTATTGGATCTTGGGAGAATATATTGATGAACTTAAGGTTTCTAATCCTGATGATGATGATGATAGTAGTGATGAAGAAGACGTTGATCAAACTAAACTCTTGAGTATGGGTAAGAAAATTGAAGTGTTAAATAATTTAACGAATTATAAAATTGATAAGGCTTTAGAGATAACTGAACTGTTAAACTTTGAAATACCTCCTAAATTAATCAATTGTAAAGAACCAGGGATTCTTATTATTTTAATTCAAAGTTTAGTTAAAATATTCAATAGTTTATGTCAAGATTACCTCTTCATTTATGGTGAAGATGGGAAGATTGTTCATAGTAAAGTTATTGAGTTAGCATATAATTTAAGTAAATTGATTAACTTTTTAAGTAATTGGGAGAATCATAGTGATTATGAAGTTCAAGAGAGGGCTTTATCATGGTTAGAATTTTTGAAATTATCATTTGATGCAATGGTTGATGATAGAGACGAAATTAAGAAATTAGAAGATTCTGAGTTGGAATATTATAAAACCCTTGAGGTTTTAAGTGATGGTGAAAAGGATAGTGATGAGGAGAGTGAGGAGGGTAGTGAGGAGGAAAGTGAAGAAGAAAGCGAAGAGGAAGAAAATGATTATATTGAATTATCATCAGAAGAAGAGCAAGGGGGAGAAGAAAAAGAAGAAGGACAAGACGGGGAAAAAGAAGAGCAGCAAAGAGAGGAAGAAAATGAAAAGATAAATGACGATAATAAAAATAATGAAACAAATGAATCAGAAACACTTCCTATATTAATATCTCATGTTCTTCCAACAATCTTAAAATCATATGAATTAAACCCAGTATCTAAAAACAGTCAGAAAAATATTCCTTTACCTGATATTGACTTAGATGAACCAATCAATACACCAAGTTATGAATTATTTGAAGAGGACACTGAAGAAGAAACTGAAGAGGAAGAACCTTTGGAAACAGATGTAAGTCCAGTGTATCATGATGAAGAGAAGAAAGTTAGACTTGAAAGAATCAAATATGATCCTTATTATATAAGTGAAGAACAACAACCTAAAAAGATCAAAAAGTTGATTGATCTTGAAGAACCTAAAGATAAACCTAATGGTAAACCCAAAGAGAAAGTCAAGAAGAAATTAAAGAAGGAAAAGGTTTTAATTTTAGGAGATGAAGGTGATGATACACAAACACCTGATTCTTTTGAAAGTGGTAATAAGAAAAAGAAGAATATCTTAAAGATCGATAGTTCTAACTTGGATAATTTCGATCTAAATGATTCTATTGATACTGAGAATGATTTGGAATATAAGATTGATTTAGAAGATTTGAGAAGTAGATTAGTTGATACTGTTATTGATAAACCTAAGAAGAAGAGTTCTAGAAGTAAAGAAGGTAAGAGTAAAAGTAAGGAGAAGAAAAAGAGAGTGAAGAAGGAGAAGGACGGTGAAGAACATAATGGTGTGGAATTGAGAGAAGAAGAGTTGAAAGAAGAGGAATCTAGAGAATCAGACTCTAAACAATCAAAGTCTCAAGAAACAGATTCTAAACAACCTCAAGTGAATGAAGTTTTAGATTCACTCAGAGAACCATCTTCCCCTACATCTGTACCTGCAACAATCCCTAAACCTGTCATAAAAAAGAAAAAGAAAAAGTCAAAAGCTATTATAGAATAATGTAAATAGAAACATTTATTACACTAATATCTTCATCACTACGTCACCTATATACTCTAATTAATCCTGTTTAATAATTCACTGATATTTTCATTGTTGCCAATTTAATGACTAACTAAAGGACTTTCTTCAGTAACGTCAGTAACAATTTCAACAGCATCGTCATCATCTTTAATTGGTGGATGTGGATCTTCTGAGTCTGCAGTTTTAGTTGGTTCAGTGTATTTTAAAGTGTTTTTATCGGTCTTTGTTTTGGTCTTTGTATTGGTCTTTGTGTTGGTCTTTGTGTCAGTCTTTGTGTCAGTCTTTGTGTCAGTGTTTTTAGCTTTATCATCCTTTTTAACTACTTTTTTATCAATAGGTCTAATAACCTTAGGTCCAACATGACCAATCTTCTTCAATTCTTTCAAAATTGAATCTCTAACATTAATAACTAACTCATCAACTTGTTCTTTAGTCTCAACTTCTTTAGTCTCAACTGGCGGTAAAACGTCGATAATAATTTCACCAGTATTGAAAGTCTTGGACTTAGAATGGAAAATATTTGAATAATTTGAAACTACAATTGGAATTACAGGAATTTTAGCTTGTTGGGCTAAATGGAAAGCACCTTTCTTAAATGGTAATAATTCCAATTCAGTTGTACCTGATCTTGTACCTTCAGGGAACATGAATAAACCTCTCTTTTCGACTTTAAGTATTTCTAATGCATGATCTAATACTCTACGAGCTTTTTCACTCTTGGCTCTATCAATAAAGAAAGTTCCACTGGCCAACATAAACCATCCTAAGAAAGGGACATATTTCAATACTTTCTTAGCAGTTACAGTAAAACCTGGTTGGAAAATTCTCCCAAGTATTAAAATGTCTAAAGCACTTTGATGGTTGGAGATAAATACACCTGGTTTGTCAAATAAATACTTTTCATTATTGATCTTTACTTTTATACCTAAAATAGTGGAGAATGAATAGTAAAAAGCTCTAGCGACAGTATACTGACTATATTCTTTTTTACCGATAATTCTAAGGATTATGGAAGATATTACACCGTATGTGGCACATACTATGATTAATAACCCGAAAACTACGGATTTGGCATAGAATTTGATTGTGTTAAGGAATCCCATGTTGGGTAAGAATTTTGGGTACGTTTCGCAGAGATGAGACTGAGAGTTTGGGGTGTGAGATTGGGGTGCGAGATTGGGGTGAGACAATGATGGGTGTGAGGCAGTGGTGCGAGATTGAGAAATGAGCCAGTAAAGGTGAGGCGATAAGTGGCATGGTAATTTTATTGTGTTGTAAAGGTGACGTTTCTTATATGAAATTTATTTATAACTTTGAGGGTTTATAAGTTCATGGAGTTTATTGTTGAGGTGTACGGGTTTTAGAGTACTCATTCTCGAAATGTTACTCTTCAATTAATCTTAAAAGTATTGCAAAATATTTTGTGAATTTCACATTTATAATCTATTTACAAAAATAAAAATATTCCTAATAAAAAAAAAATTTTATATTCTTAAATAACTAAAAGACCTTGAAAAATAAATTAAATGAATCCACAAATCCTCTATGTTCAAGATAACCCCTTACTCGCTATTAAACTCCTCATAACCCTCTCCAAGAACCTCATATAAACTTATATCATTCTTAACTTCTCTTGCATGTTTCCAAAACTTCGATAAATGTCTTGATCCTGAGTCACATGCTATAACTACAATATTAGCACCCGGTCCTAGTTTAAGTGCCATTTCTACAGCTGCTACACAATTAATAGCTGCTGATGAGCCCCAAAATAGTCCATCATTTACACAAAGAAACTTGGCCATTTTTATTGCTTGTTCGTCACTCACTTTAATAGCTTCATCAATGTATGGTTCACCTTGTTTGAAATTCCATGTTAATCTATTTAATCCAATTCCTTCAACTAATGTATCAACTTGATGTCTTCTTCTCGTACCTTCTTTTTCTACATTATCATACATTACCCCATGGTTAATACGATTACCTAAACCACTTCCTTGAGGATCTGATAGTATAATCTTAACTGCTGGGTTTTGTTGTTTTAAATACTTCCCTACTCCAGCTATAGTACCTCCAGTTCCTGAACCGTTTATAAAACAGTCAATTTCCTTATTGGTTTGCTTCCATATTTCTGGCCCAGTTGTATCATAATGAACACGCCAATTAAAATCATTTTCAAACTGATCAGCAAAAATGGCATTTCTAGTGTCAGTAGGATCATTGTTGATAGCATCAGCTCTGGATCTAGCTGCATTTACATATTGTTGAGGATCTACAATTGATGCTGGCCTTACTGGTTCGACCTCTGCCCCTAAACTTTCTAATAATTGAAGTTTTTCTAATGCAGTATCATCTGGGAGACATATATGTGTTGTATACCCTAGAGCATTAGAAAGTAATGCAAATGAAATCCCTGTAGAACCTGAAGTTCCTTCGAAAATTATATCTCCATGATTAGGTCTAAGTTTACCTAATTTTTCATTATTTCTTATGATACTTAAAGCTACTCTATCTTTTGCACTACCACCAGGATTATTCAATTCTAATTTAGCATAGATCTTACAATTGGTAAGCTTACTTAAAGATTTAATCTCTATTAATGCTGTATTACCCACAAGACTTTCTATACCACGAGTCTTTGGTGGTAGTTGTGTCAAAGGTTTTTCAGTAACAAGCTGCTTAACTAAATAAGCAATAGCTAAAAGTCCTAATGATAATTTAAACGGTGATACTGTCATAGACTGATATGGACATAAGTGCGCACTACAAAATAACTACAACCAAACTACAAACCATAAACTATGGCAAGAAAGAAGAGTGTTCCAGTAAAGAATGCTGCTAGTACTGCTAGTCGATTCAGAGACTTAGAAGGAGTTACCCCAGCTTCTAACATCAATAGTTATAAAGCTCAAGAATTAGAACCAACTACTACCACCACCAAAACTGAAAAATCTGATGACGAGGAAGAATACGATGATCCAGCCTTATACTCATTTCCATTTAATTACGTCTACGCCACACAAGATTTTCTTAATGATGAATTAAGTTATGCTAAATTCATTCAATTATTATGTCTTGTATATGTTGCACAAGTATTTTACTATAGTCAACCAACAAGTTGGGAGTTCTGGGAAAGAATTGTTATGAATTATACTGGTGTACTTATTGCTATGTTTATTAGTTTTAGATTAACTTATCAAAGATCTGCTCTTGGCCAAGGACCTCCACCAGAATTACCAGAATTCAATATTATATTTTCATTGATAATTCCTCAATTACTTTGTATAAAGAACGATTTCTATGTGATTGAGAATTTGACTTATAATTATTTTGCAGTAGGAAGTTTACCAATGTTCTTTAATGGATTCACTGCTATTTTCTATTGTTGTATTTATGGGGATATGTATCAATTAAGAGATTACTTGAAAGAAATTGTTTCATTTGCTATAATCAAAGCTTTACTTGAATATATTAATGTTGGTGAAGAAGAACATGAAATCTCCAAAGAGGTTGAAAACCAAGATATTGACTATGATTTAGTTGATGTTGAAGATGGTGTAGTTACTCTGGGTTTAAATCGTAGTTTATCTAAGGCAGAGGTCCATTTGATTGTGATTGGTATCATGAATTTAATCTTCCATTTAAACACTGATGATGTCAATTTAATCATCTTACAAAAATTAGTTATTGGTATATTGGTAAGTTTACTTGCAGGATTCCCTATTTTCAAATTTCATAAACTTGCAGGAGCTGCTGTATTTTCCGGTGTATTTTATTTCATTGTTCAATACCAATTAGATCCTTATTTAGGTAATAGTTTGATTTGGTTATTCCATCATGTTCAAGATAATTTCACTTTATTCATTACTTGGATAACTGTATTATCAATTAATATTTTTATTATCTTCAATGTTAATATTGAATTCAACCTTAGAAGGAAAATCTGGCATTTCTTAGTGGTAGCAACTATTTTACCTAGTATGTTTATTAATTATGAATTCACAAAATTAGGTCTCATAGGATTATTTATAATCCTGATCCTTGTTGAAATTGTCAGATTGAATAAGATTACCTTCATTGGAGAATTCATTCATGATAAACTCTATAAATTCCAAGATTTCAAAGATCTTAAAGGTCCTTTGAATTTACTGTACATCTACTTAATCATTGGTACCACTTTACCATTAATTTTAAACACAGAAATTTCCAGTTTAAAGCCTTTCATCGGAGTTATTGGTCTTGGATTAAGTGATTCTGTTGCTTCTATTATTGGAAAGAATTGGGGTTTAATTAAATTCAAAGGTTCAAATAAAACTGTTGAAGGTTCCCTTGGGTTTTTCGTTACCATTATTTCAAGTTTTATTCTTTTACTGAAATATTTACAAATTGAAGTTAATAATGAAATTTTATTTATTATTACATTTTTGACAAGTTTATTCGAAGGTACCACAAGTTGGAATGATAATTTAGTTTTATCATTATTTACTTTTGTTCTGTGGGAGATTGTTGAGTTAGTTTATTAGGTTTTTTATACGATATCATTATATGGTATCTTATAAGATATTATTAGATGGTTTTTTATATGGTATCTTATATGGTATCTTATAAGAGATTATTAGATGGATATTAACCAAGACATTTATCACCCTTAGAAGAATTAAAAATCATTCTAGAACAATAAAAGGTAGATTAAATTAATTTAGAACAATACACGCTAGAAGAGTTCATTGTAAAAACCACTGCACACATCACCGTAGAAATGTTAGAACATCACGTTAATCCCAAGTATATATTTTCTATAAACAATAAACAATATCAAAACTTGGACTTTATTTTCATTTTCTTTGTATTTCTTTAATTTCCTTTGGATTCTTATCATCTAAAACTAAAGTAAATAATAAACAAATTACCTGTATCTTACAAATAAAAATCAAATTTTACATCATTATCATAATCATCACGGGCATTACACTTTTCTATCTTTGGTAAGTCAACCTTTAAGTCAACTACCATATTTTCATCTTCATCATCAAAAAATACTGATTCATATAAATTATAATTGACCAGAAAGTTTGGTTTAAAATATGGTTCTAAACTATTGGACCTATGAGTCTTTGGTTCAGGAGTTTCAGGAGTTTCAACCTTTTCAGGTTTAATTAAAGAAGTAAAACTATTTTGTTTAGGGATGCTAGGTAAAACAAACGATTTAACTGTAGTATTATAATTGTCTAAATAATAAGGTTCTTTAATATGTTCCATGAAAAAACTGACGACAAAAACTGGGATTTTGATTATTTATAGGGCTTATCGCGAACCATAGATAAGAAATGAAATTGGTAGTAAATTAAAAGCTGTTTGTGTTTTCGGGATTTTTGTGATCAGGATGTCGCATTTGTACATTGATCTGTTTGATAGTGGATAATGGTTTATACTTATTTATAGTGGATTTATAGATTTATACATGAATAATATCATTGATCTACTTACTGCTTAAGCCTAGAGATTTATATCTACTGGTTCATTCGTTATTAGGGGCTTTGTATAAATCTTAATTTTAAGCCTTTTTTTAAGAAAGTTTATACTTAATTTGAGTTTAGTTTTAGAACTGAGATATTTGATTTATATTAGATGGATTTGATCTTTGTTTGAGTTGGTGAAGATTATATTGTGGATTATTTTCATTTATTCAATACTAATTTTTATAGTTTATTTATAATAGTGTTCATAGTTTAATTGTAGTTACATTACTATAGAAACTTTTTGCAACCGCGACATATTCTTCCCATCTGTTGTATGAATTGACTTTTTTATTTACATAAAAAAATAAGTTAACAACTTCGAATTACATAAGATTAGGTAGAATTCAATATTCAAGGAATCTTAAAATGTTTTCATTAAACCACAGCATACCTGAATATCAAAGAATCTCAAACAAATAACGACATCTTCTTATCAAGGGTATTCTACTGTAAACACTGGTTTAAGCAGGGTGCGAACAGGGAAAATTATTGTTTACATGACCTTCGGAGAAATAGATACGGCACCTCGTGTGCGACCGTTCAGTGCCGACCGTCATTAACCGACCGACCGATTGGGTGTTTTTGAGATTTGAGAATTCTGAGATTTGAGAATCCCATCAAAAGACCCGTACACCAAACAATCCCTAGTTTAAATACAGGGTAAGGCTAATATAGTAGACAATGTCGCGATCGACCTAAGATTTCACGACATACAGTGTCTGTCTGAAGTGTCTGGATGCGCAGAATTATGTCTGATTTTAGCATATAGTGTCTGCACGAAGAATGTATAGGCTAAATCAAAAAAATAGGTACTAACCAAATGATGGACCAGTACCTATGTTGTGAGCTCCATCCACTTTGTCTTAAACCTGCGGAAGTTAAAAAAAAAAATGGAGAAGTCACCTGTTCAGAACTCTAAATTAGTAATAAAAATCTCACATTGCCAACTTGATACAACGGATAGCAAGCAAGTTTTGCTGCAAAAAAATGAAGACTCTATGTAAAATCACTAAAGTATAAGCGAAAAATTGCTGATAGTAAGGACTGTATGAAACAATTCTTGCATACAGAATTATAGAAATTCTCAGAAGAAATGCATGAACGAATTGTCGATGACACAATGATTGCTGAAGGTATAGTAATAGGTAAAAATAGGCTTAAATTGGGATGGTTTAAAATACTACGGATTTCCACATTGAATTAAGTTTTGGTTAAGAGTTTTCAAAAGGGAATTTAGACTTTAAATAGATTAGTAATTTGACAGGAATCAACTGATCTAGTGATAAATAACTATAATTTTAAACTTTACAGAAACTACGAAATTGTATAATTTTGTAGTAAACAGGAGAAGGTTGTGAAAATAGAAATTAAGTATCACAATTTTAACTCGGACATTCAATCAAAGTATTTTTTAAATAACCAACAATCTTAGACAATTACCCTAAGCACAGTTGGTTGCGGAGTTCCATATAGTTGTCTGGGTGTACAAAATTTTCAAGGTTGTCCAGGTATTCGACGTTCAGGTATTGAAAATCTGCCAAAGGTTGATCTGACAACACTTTAATGATACTACTATAGATAATGTCTGATCCATATCCAATATCATGTATCTCATGTCGGAGAAAGAAGATCAAATGTAATAAGTACAAACCTTGTAATCAATGTAAGCGTAGGAACATTGTGTGTAAATTTCCTAGCACATTTAGAAACATTGAAATTAGGGAACAGAATGAATTAATGGAACTGGATTACCCCCAAGATGAAGAAGAACAATTAAAAATGGTCCAGAGATTGAAGCATGATTATAATGAGCTTTTGAGTCAAAATTATCAGTTGAACGAAAAGAATAGAGACTTACATAAGAAGTTAAATCAATATGATATTGAAAAGAATCACCAAACTCCTCATGAACAATATCATCAGATTCATGAACAACAAATGAATGATCAGAGGCAACAAAGGGACCACTCAGATGAAGAAATCGGTGGTAAACAGGTTATTGAAGAAATGGAAAAACGTAAACCGTTTAAAATATCAGGGGAAACTAGTGAATATGGTAAGAAGTTTTATGGTCCCCAATCTTCAAGTTTCATGATTGAAACATTAAAGAATAATTCCACTTCCGATTCCTCCAATTATCCCAAGAATCATCTTGATAAAGATAGTAAAATGACTGAAAGTCTGTTCATTAAGAAAAGTTTACCTATTCTTAAACCGGGTATTTCCAAAGAAGAGAATTTGAATTTAATTTATAAGCTAGTGGAGGAATTTTTCAATGGATTTTGTCTGAATTTCTATAGGACGTTTATTAGTAAAGTTGCGGTATTTGAATTCCTTGATGAATTTGATTCCATTGAGTCTAATAGTTGGGAAAATGATGATGATTTATTATTATTACTTATGTTATTAATCCTTGCCGTTTTAAGGTTAACCCCAATGGATTTCATCAAGATTTTTGATATTGATATTACTAAATACTCTCATTTTGTAACTATGTTACATCAAGCATTATTCCATCAATTTGAAAAATTAAGACACAACTTAATTAATGAGTCCATGCTTACGATACAGGCATACATTTTATGTACGGAATATTATTTCATTGAACAAAGATATGAAGAATGTTGGTCGATGATGTTCCATACATGTTCCATTGCATATAGCATAGGTCTCCATGTGACGGGGAAACTTAAATCAAGTCAATTACAAATCATTAACAATTCCATTTTAGGTGATGGAAGTAATGATGAAGTTGAAGATATCTCCAAGTTAAAAATTTGGTTTTCATTAAGAATTTTGAGTGATAAAATTTGCAGCATCCTCGGAAGACCGAACCCAATCTCGATTCAAGTCAATAGTTTAGTATTGAAGTACAACAACAATTACAATAATATTAATTTAAGTGGTAAAAACACATCTGTACTTCTTAAGATCGGATTAAGTGAATGTATCAGATTACTGAATATGATGCTAATTGAAAATTTCATGATTGATTTCAAAATGATGGATTTATTGAATTTAAATACCAAATTTGAAAAGGAGATTGAATTCTTAGAAAACTACCTCGAGGATTTAGAATCCAATGATAATTTCAAGAAAGAAAACCTGAATTCCATGTACGGTAGTGAAGTTCATAGTTCTAACTCCGCACTTTTGCAGCCATCAATAGGATCGGCTTCAGCATCTGGATCGGGACTTGGCTCAAGTTCAGGTATTGGCTCAAGTTCAGGACTAGGATCCAATTCAGGTCTAGGGTCTAATTCTGCTGTAGGATCCAATTCCGCTTTAGGTTTGGTTTCAAGATCTGGCACGGGTTCAAGATCAAGAACCGAGTCGAGGTCAACGTCCAGCATTCTGATTCCAAAAGACGACAAAGATGAACGGAGTTCCGATGATGAGTCCAAGGAATTAAGTTATGACGAATATAGTCATTTACCATTGAAAATTGAAAAAATCAATATTCTCAATGATTTGATAATTTTCTATATCAACAAGGCTAAATTATTCGAACCATTCATTATAAAGTTTAGAGGGGAAAATGATGCAGTTTTGATCTTAAAGAATTTATCAAATTCTGTCCTTAATTTCTTACAATACATTTATAAATTTCTTAATTTGTTTGAGATTAAGATCATTGATAAGGACTTAAATTATGTAAAGATAGGGAAATATTTCCGTATAAATTTCCCATTTTTAAATTCACTGATTTACCAAGGAGTTGTTATAATTTTCACTCTTTTAAATTATAAATTCAAACATTTTATCAATCAGGTATTCAAGGATAAATTCAATAGTGTGAAATTTTTAAATGATCTTAAACATCACCTTCATAAGTTGATTTCTATTGATAGTCATTTCAATGAGAAAATTTGGTCAATAAATATTTTGTATTTGGTTAACAAGAATTTGGAAATGATTGAAGTAATTCAAAACCTGCAAGCCCAAATTCAAAACCAACAAGAATCCAATGAAATGTTCCAATTTCAGAACGATATTTACCCTGAATCATATTATCTGCCAAACCTTGAATCGAATTTTATTCAAAATTCTTTACAAAATTCATTGGGAATGGATGTCCAGGATATGCAAGGTCAATTACAAAATCCAATGGGTGAACAAATGGGAGGACAAATGCAGAATCAAATGTCAAATTTACAATCTAATATGCAAAATCAACAAGAACAACAGTCACAAAATCAATCGAACATGTCAATGGGTAATCTTGAATTAGAGTCATTAAACAATCCATTAATTTCTAATGAACTCATCAATATCAATTTAAGTGACCCATTTTGGATAACCAATCCTGACAATTTGCCCTACTACTTATCTTCACCCAATAAAGAATTAGAAAAGCAAGCTGAAGAAGAATTAAAGCACAAAAAGATTTTCAAAGAGTCTTCATCATCAGTAAAGATGGAACAGCCTCAGCCGGTTTCTAAAAATAAAAAGACTAAATTTGATAAAATATAAATATGTATAATATAAATAGATTCTATCATTGTACCTTCGCACGAATACTTTGCGCCGTTACTTCGCACCGTTCTTCCACCGTTCTTCACACCGTTAGCTCGCACGAGTACTTTGCACCATTTAGATTCGCACCTCTCACCGTTTGGTCCCACCTCTTCCTCTCCCTCACTCCCGCAAAAACATCCGGAGCGACCACCGCGACCCCATAAAAATTTTCGCGGAGTTGTGGTCAACATCTGTCCGTCATTATAATGTCCTTTAAGAAGTTTACTGATCAAATTTTCACCAAACAAACATTTAAATATATTTTTACTACCCATTTCTGGGGTCCTGTATCCAATTTTGGTTTACCACTTGCTGCCATAGCAGATTTTAATAAAGATCCTGAAAAAATTAGTGGTCCAATGACAGGATCATTGATTGTATTTTCATTAGCTTTTATGAAATATTCATTGGCAGTTACTCCTAAAAATTACTTATTATTCGCATGTCATTTTGTTAACGAAGGTGCTCAATTAGTACAAGGTTTCAGGTGGGTCAATTATCATTATATTACAGATAAACCAAAAAAGGTTACTACATAGATATGAGTATATAAATGAGTTAATATATATTTGAAAATTGGGCAGATTTATTCGTAGTTTATCAAAGTAATAGAGGTTTTAAGTGAATGGCAGTTTCAGTAGGAAGTAGTGCTATTTGTTTTAGTTTGATTTTTTGCAGAAGAATTGCAATTCGGGTTTATCCTTAAGGCTCGGAGTTTATGCTTTTGAATTTCTCTGACATTTGATTGCGTGTGATGTTATTGGTTTAGGTTGTAGGATTTTGTTATGTGAATAAACTATGGAATTTTGTATGTTAAAGGGGATTTTTGACTGTCCATTGGATGTTTGAGTTGATAATGGTGATTCTGAGAAATTATGGTCTTAAGTTATTTTGTAAGACAATTGGTTATATCGCATTGTTTAGGGTGATAAGTCGAAGTAGTGTGGCTTGCGATCAGGTTAAAATTAATGTTGTTAGTTTGATTGAATATTAACCGTTTAGTGAATTAATCTTTCTCTTTTTATTATTTCTCTTTTTATTAGTTTGTCTTAGTATCAGTGTCATGATTACGTTTAGTCACTTAAAGGAAGGTACGGAATACTCGATAATAACTCCGTTATGTATTATTTCATTAATGTTATTGATAGATATTTGATTTAAAATCAATTTTATTATTTTTAATCTAAAAAATTTATCTTCATGACTGCATTATTAGTAGATATTTGTTTCCATTAAATTCCTGAACTAGAATTTCTTGGATCTCTTTATAAATCCTTAACAACCTTCAAAATAACACCCTAATGACAGTATAACCCAGTCCAGAGTATCATTGACTGCTTTAACTACAAAATCAAAAATTGAACTTCTCCATGGGGTATGATCATCAAACCGTTAAACGTTACCTGTATTCGCTTACAGGGTCTTAAATCATGCCAAGGGCGATCTATGAATCAAACACGACCCACAAAAATTGAATAAATCATTAAATACCAATATATAATATTCCTCCAAAACATTTCAAATCTATTCGTACACTACCTTATCACCCATTAATTCTCATCTAAATCATCAAATCACCCCCACCTATATCGCATCGCACACGGCTGACTCTCATTGACTCTCGTTGCATGATGATCATTGCTCAATCCTTTAACTGAAGTCATCGCTACTCATCGCTTTTACATTAACATGAAAATTTTAATTATTAATCCAAACTCATCTGAAAAAGTCACAAATGATTTGAAAACCATAATAAAGTCAGAATCTATTGATTATGATTTCTATACCGCTCCCTCAGAAGCTCCTAAAGAAATTGATGGTAATGAAACATCAACTTTATCAGAAAAAATAGTTCTTCAAGATTTACTTGATAAAAATTTACTTAAGTATGATGGATACTTGGTTTGTTGTTTTTCTGATCACCCCTTGATTCATCTGTTGGGTCAACATACTAAGTCACCAATTATGGGTATAATGCAAGCATGTTTGATTTATAAGTTACTGGACGTAAGTATTAAAAAACTGATCATTATTACCAGTTTTAAATCCTGGGAGCATATTCTAGATAAGCTGATATTAAACTTTTATCAAACCAATCAATTCCCTCCTGATATGTCCCATAGTGTTAGTTTCAATATCAATGTCACTAACCTTAATAACCCTGATCAATATAATGTGATTAAACAAAAAGTTAAACAAGTTGTTGATAATGGTGTCGATTGTGTTTTTTTAGGATGTGCAGGTATGGTAGGGTTAGATGAGAAGTTGAGCAAGGATTTCAAGGGTGTAAAGTTTATTGATAGTATTAAAATTGGTATTGAATTATTAGTAGCTCTAGTTAAGTTTTCTAATAATTAAGTCCGAGTTTTCAATTATAATGAATTTCATTAAATTGGGGAATCAGGGCATAAAAATTCGAGAACCAATATCAAAAGGAGGAAATGAACAGAATATAAGATCAACGTAATTAAAATAAGAAATCAAACATATAAAAAGGAATATCATTGACATAAAGATAAAGATAAGAAAAATGTACACTACTAAAAAAAAAAGAACATCACCTGATAATTCTGGTCTCTACACGACTTCTAATAACATTAATAACAAATACATTATAATACATAATTCAAACATGTAAAGAACTATTCAAACCTATAATTTATATCACCGACTTATAACGTCTTACGGCCGGTATCTCGATGACCTCATGCGAACTGAACAGTAAAGTACGCTCACCACGCATTATGCTCAATAGGATATTACACAGAAACACAGACATCCCTCAATCACCAGAACCAAAGACGGAATATGAGTTACCACCATTACCTCCTATAGAGTTCCTGAATATAAAATCCCTGACTAGAAGAGTTCTAGATGAGGAATTGGCAAATGAATTAAGGAATCTTATCCCTCCTAGGTTACAATTATTCACAAATTGGTCATTGCTTTATTCAATTGATCAACATGGAATAAGTCTAAACACTTTATATGAGAATTGTAAGATGAGTCATCAACTTGAACAACTTGAACGGGCTAAATTGAATCAATATGAAGTTGGTTATGGAGATCAAGTGATTACTCGAATGATTGGTCATTCTAAGGAACAAAGACGTCCTCTTGGTTATGTTTTAGTGATCAAAGATAGTAAAGGGAATATATTTGGAGCTTATTTGAATGAAAATTTGAAAATGGTTGAACATAAGAGATATTATGGTAATGGGGAATGTTTTGTATGGAAAGTTGAAAAGACACATCATAAACGATTCAAGGATAAAGATTATCAAGATCATAAACAGCATGAAAAGGAAGAACGTAGAGAAGAACAAAAGGAGAGGGAGAAGGAAAGAGAAAAAGAAAAAGAAAGGGAAAAGGAAAGAGATGACGAAAAAGATAACTCATCAATTATATCAGAAAAACCACATAAAACAAGTCGATTTAAAGCTTTCATGTATAGTGGTATAAATGATAATATTATTTACTCCAACCATAATTTCATAGCCATTGGATCATCTAATGGAGAGAATGCCCTTTATGTTAATCAATCATTAGATGAAGGGGTTAGTTATGTATGTGAAACATTTGGTAATGAAGTTTTAAATTCCAAAGAAGCCATAAAGTTTAGTAAGTTTAAAATAGTTGGACTTGAAGTATGGAGAATTGGTAATTTAGAGTAAGACTTGAGGATATTAGAGGAGGAGGTTTTGTAATTCAACTAATTAGAGGTAATTATTAGAGATGAATTTTATTTGATTAATTAGAGAGTTTGGAGTTATTACAGAATTTGAATGGTAGAGAAGAATTGGTAATTCGGTTAGTTAGTAGAGTAGAAGTGGTAATTCAGTTAATTAGTAGAGAAGAATTGGTAATTCAATTAATAAGAAGTATAGGATTAAATAATTATAAGTGGGTAATGATTTTCTTCTCTTCTATCTAAAGTATTCTTGTAAATTATTTGTGGTTGAATTATTTTATTACTTCGATTCTTATAGTCTTTTGTTTGATAACATAGACCCGTACACCATTATTTATGGCTGCTTTTTGCGCGCGTATATACTCGCGCGAATGTAGGCGAAGGTAGGCGAATGTGCGCGAATGTGCGCGAATGTGGGACCTTTTCTAATTTATAAGATAGCCTCTTTCTTTGATTAAGTTTTACCACAAAATCTATTCCAATTTATGCAGTATATCTTTTACCCCTTTAATTTATGCCGTAAAATCAGCTAAGAAAAGCTCGTTATATAAATTTGAGTTTTACTATTATTTTCCTGAGATTCTTCAGTTGATTCATTTACCCTCATAACTGCAATACAGTTGCACTATACAGTATACCAAGTAACCCCCAGAATCTCTCCTAAAATATTCAAACCTTTACTAGCTCCAATCGACTAAACTATACTAATAGACGAATACCATCTAAAGCTTCGTCTAAATAATTCTAGACCATTCTCTGAAAGGTGTTGGTTTACGTCGTATTTGTTTCAAATCTTTTTTCTCTGTAAATCTGAAACACTCGCTTATCAAAAACGTTACCACACTATTTCTTAATTCAGAGGGGTGGTTTCGGTGGTGTTTTCAAGGTGATTTTTGAGGTAACTCCTCTAACTATTTTATGAAAGGAAAGTATTGTAGTGATAAGACACGATGTTCGTAGTAAAATATTCCATTATAAAGACTTATCTAAAAGAAATCTAATTCCAAGGATCCTAACATACGGTATACGCAAGTTATACTATTTTTTGGCGATAAAGAATACCTTGCATAATCTGAAACGAAAAGTTGCAATATTTCGTAAATGAAGATATTTAAAGTGGTGATTTCCACCTATTAATTCTTTAGCCAAAAATGAAAGTAGAAACATTAATATTGATTGCTAGTTTAACGTCATTAGTTAATACTCGAGGTATCGGTGTCGGTTTCGGTGGAGGTCGAGGTATCAGTTTCGGTGGAGGTTATGGTAGAGGACAAGGTCTCGGTGGTCTTTTCGGTGGAGGTCGAGGTCGAGGAGGTCGAGGTGGTAGAGGTGGAGGTCATGTGGGAGATAACGGTAATGACATGAATAGGGATGTTCCTGGTCATACTACAACTATTCCTGTTACGCCTATTATGCCTCCTGCGACTACTCCTGTTACAACTATTCCTGTTATGCCTATTTTGCCTCCTGCACCTACTCCTACTACGACTATTCCTACTACTATTCCTACTACTACTATTCCTACTACAACTATTCCTACTACTACTAGTCCTGTGAAGACTATTCCTACTACAACTATTCCTACTACTACTAGTCCTGTGAAGACTATTCCTACTACAACTATTCCTACTACTACTAGTCCTGTGAAGACTATTCCTACTACAACAGGGACTATTCCTACTACTAGTCCTGCTAAGACTATT